>SAYR01063209.1:11749-103578 GCA_004382745.1 Argopecten irradians irradians | reverse complement strand
TTGTCGGCAAAATGCAATATGCACAACTGGGGTCCTAGGGCAACCTACATATGAAATTTGAGAAGATCCTTCAGTGCTTTCTGAGAAATAGCGGTAACAAACTTTAACTATCAAAATCCAAGATGGCTACCTGGCGGCCATCTTGTTGACCGATCCAGTCCCAAAATGCAATATGCACAACTGGGGTCCTAGGGGAACCTACATATGAAATTTGAGAAAGATCCCTTTAGTGCTTTTTGAGAAATAGCGGTAACAAAACTTTAACTATCAAAATCCAAGATGGCTACCTGGCGGCCATCTTGATGACTGATCAGTCCCAAATGCAATATGCACTACTAGGGTCCTAGGGGAACCTACATATGAAATTTGAGAACAATCCCTTCAATACTTTCTGAGAAATAGCCGTAACAAACTTTAACTATCAAAATCCAAGATGGCTGCTTGTCGGGCCATCTTGTTGACCGATCAGTCCCAAAAGTAATATGCAGAAACAAGGGTCCAAGAGGAACCTACATATGAAATTAGAAACAATCCCTTCAATACTTTCTGAGAAATAGCGGTAACAAACTTTAACTATCAAAATCCAAGATGGCCACCGGTCGGCCATCTTGTTGACCGATCAGTCCCAAAATGCAATATGCACAACTGGGGTCCTAGGGGAACCTACATATGAAATTTGAGAAAGATCCCTTCAGTACTTTCTGAGAATTAGCGGTATAACTTTAACTATCAAAATCCAAGATGGCGGCTGGTCGGCCATCTTGTTGACCGATCAGTCCCAAAATGCAATATGCACAACTAGGGTCCTACGGGAACCTACATATGAAATTTGAGAAAGAGTCCTTCAATACTTTATGAGAAATAGCGGTAACAAACTTTAACTATCAAAATCCAAGATGGCTGCCTGGTGGCCATCTTGTTGACCGATCAGTCCCAAAATACAATATGCACAACTAGGGTCCTAGGGGAACCTACATATGAAATTTGAGAAAGATCCCTTCAGTGCTTTCTGAGAAATAGCGGTAACAAACTTTAACTATCAAAATCCAAGATGGCTACCTGGCGGCCATCTTGTTGACCGATCAGTCCAAAATGCAATATGCACTACTAGGGTCCTAGGGGAACCTACATATGAAATTTGAGAAAGATCCCTTCAGTACTTTCTGAGAATTAGCCGTAACAAACTTTAACTATCAAAATCCAAGATGGCGGCTGGTCGGCCATCTTGTTGACCGATCAGTCCCAAAATGCAATATGCACAACTAGGGTCCTAGGGGAACCTACATATGAAATTTGAGAAAGATCCCTTCAGTGCTTTCTGAGAAATAGCGGTAACAAACTTTAACTATCAAAATCCAAGATGGCTACCTGGCGGCCATCTTGTTGACCGATCAGTCCCAAAATGCAATATGCACTACTAGGGTACTATGGGAACCTACATATGAAATTTGAGAAAGATCCCTTCAGTACTTTCTGAGAATTAGCCCGTAACAAAACTTTAACTATCAAAATCCAAGATGGCGGCTGGTCGGCCATCTTGTTGACCGATCAGTCCCAAAATGCAATATGCACAACTAGGGTCCTAGGGGAACCTACATCTGAAATTTGAGAAAGATCCCTTCAGTACTTTCTGAGAAATAGCGGTAACAAACTTTAACTATCAAAATCCAAGATGGCTACCTGGCGGCCATCTTGTTGACCGATCAGTCCCAAAATACAATATGCACAACTAGGGTCCTAGGGGAACCTACATATGAAATTTGAGAAAGATCCCTTCAGTACTTTTAGAGAAATAGCGGTAACAAGAATTGTTAACGGACGGACGGAAGGACGGACGGACGGACCACGGACGAAAGGCGATTTGAATAGCCCACCATCTGATGATGGTGGGCTAAAAATATACTTTTTTTATTGCAGAATGCAGAAATGTAACAGTATACATGTGTGAGCAAAACTAAAGGGATTGCCGTCAAAAATCAGATGGCCTGTTGAGTTATTGTGTTACGAAACTTACGATGATCAGGATATTGCCGAAGTTTACTCGAAGTCGGATGATATGGTGTAAGTAAAATAGAAAGAAAAATTTATTGAGACTTCACAGAATTATAATAAAACTTTTTCTTCATCCCTTTGAATGATAGCTCTAGATTGACAAGAACTCTTTGTTTTATTCAATGATTTCAAAATTGAATTGCTTTTTAGTTTTTTAGGTCACCTGAGACGAAGTCTTATGTGACCTTTTCTAATCACCTTTTGTCCCTCGTCGCCGTCCATAAACAATTTACATTTTCAACTCCTTCTCGGAATCCCTGAATTAATTTCAGTGAAATTCTGCAGAAACCTTCCATGGTCAAAGGTTAATCAAAAATTGTGAATTGTATGGTGCCCAACCCCTAGGGACTGTGGGGCGGGCCAAAAGGGGTGAAATTGACTGAAATTTCAAAAATCTTCTCAAGACCCAAATGGAGTAGAATCAAATGCTATTCATAGATGGAATGGTCCTAAGGCCCTTTACCAAAATTGTGAATTCATGACCCTGGGGTCTCGAGCTTGCCCTGAGGAGGTGATAAAGTTTACCATAGTTTATATAAGGAAATCACATTTTTGTCTATTATTTATTGGATTTCTATTGGAATTTGTTTAAAAACTTAATTGACATTATCAGCTTGGGATGACATTTTGATGACATGCACATATCGACCATGACTGACCCCAGGGACTGATGGGCGGGGCCAAAAAGGGTCCAATTAACTGAAATGTTTTAAAACTCAGGTGATGATGTTAAGGCCCATGGCCCCTTGTTATGAATAACTCTTTCCACTCATGGACTTTATTTATATGCTTATCTTCATATTTATTATTGATTTGATACTATAGATACACAGTTAAAACAAGAGGCCCAGAGGGCCTGCATCGCTCACCTGGTTTGTAATGCCAAGTAATGTTCCTGAATACAGGTTCATTGTTTCTTTTCTGAAGGAATTTTATATTAACCTCTAAATCCCCTTATTGGCCCCACCCCTCCCCGCCCCCAGGGGATCAGAGTCAAAATTTTATACAAGTTTCTGTTCCCCTCTTCCAAGGATGTTTATGGCCAAATTTGTCACGAATCCAAACAAAACTCTAGGACAAGAAGTGCATTTATAGGATTACCTCTATTTCCCCTATTTCCCTATCTCTCTCTCTCGGGGGGCCAGAGTCAAAATTTATACAAGTTCTGTTCCCCTTCCCCCAAAGGAATGTTTGTGGCCAAAATTTGTGTTACAATCCATGCAGAACTCTTTGAGGCCTAACTTAAAATATTTATTGTTGTTGCCCTCCTCCGACCGCCCATGAAATCGCCTAAACTTCAAAATTTTTTTAAAATTGAAATTATTTTTCTTATGGAAAAATTTTTTTTTTATTGTCGTGTACTTTCCAGTCGTGTTGAAAACCTTTGATGAATCGCCGGTATAAATTTTTGTTTCGCCTTATTTTAAAACATTCAAAATTTACGTACGTTTTGTCTCAGCCAAATGAGCAATACGATCGTAATTTAACTTCAACGCTGCCGACATGCACTGATTCAGTTGTTTGTAACATCGTACACACATGTGTAGGAAAATGGCGCCGGGTTGAAGCCATACTTCACATTTTCACACCGGGGTGTTTGGGAATTTGATCGGTAATTGCTATTGATACGACGATAGTTTGATAATATTTCAGATATTTATCCAAGTATTAACTGACATTAAAAACATCGTAAGCAAATTTTTGTTTCCAGAGTAAAATACGAAACTTGCGGCTAATCATATTTATTACTGACTGCGTAAACAAAACATGGCGGCCGAAAAGTAAAAGCATGCGTTTCTCCAACTGATCGTGAACTACAGTACGTTACGTTCACAAATAAACATATTTAGAACTGTAAATGTCTTAAGGTAGATGTTTTAGGTAACGATTGTATTGGGTTAGAATCCACGACTGCCATAAACCGATCTGATGCAATGACGAATATCTTTGCCCGATGCATGTAAAAAAAATTGACAAGCCCGTAACGAACACCTAAAAAACGTGTTGACCATGCCAGATTATGAAGTGTTTCATGGAACATATATCGGCGTATTTTTGTTTGAAAATAACCTCCAAGTAAAATATGAGCACTATCACACAATGCTAAGTTATTGATAATTAAATTAAATCACCTGTGAATAACTTGAATTAATATGACAAAAATAACAAGCACACAAAACAGTTATTTACTACAAAGGTGATTTTTCTATGCCGATAAAAACAACCAAAAAGAATTTCCGACTCAAAGTCATTTGGTGATATTTTTAATTACTCCATTGCTCAAATCCATCATCCAGTAAACTGAAAATAGGTGGGGTGCTTTTTTGCAGGACATCCCCCTAAATTAAAATGTGGTCAAAATAGGGTGGGGGGGCGTCTTATTCTGCGGGAGGGTCTTATTTGCGTGTCAAAATACGGTAAAGTTGAATCATCCATGGATCAAACGTTTTGGTAGTCGGATGTAACATGGTCGAATTGTCAGAAAATTGTTGTCAAGGGTTCAAGATAAGAAGTCCACCGCCGGACGTATGGATTTTTTTTTTGAAAATATCAGTTGATGTACGATGGTCCAGAAAAATTTAAAGACTCATTTCCGAGGGTATAGACGTTTCAATGCTAACCCGCCAGACAAAACGCCCATGTTGATTATTTTCTTATACGTCTTTGCTACTTGTATTGGAACATCCATGTGTAGTGTGAGTCACAGCTGTTTATGACGTCATAACAATGCATGTGATTTGATTGTTCTAACACGCGCGACAATGGACATTTTAATTGTTGTGACACCATGATAAATCTAGTTTTGACAATGATGGACAATTCTGTGTAATTGAGTCAAAACTATATAAGTTTGAGTTTTGCAAAATAAAATAAAAAATAATTTTCCTACCTACCGACCCATTCTGAAAATTCCAGGCGGAAAAGGGCAAACAACATTATTTTAAGTCTGGCCTGACTAGTAGCGATTTAAAGATTACCCTATTTTCCCTATTGGCCCCGCCCCTCCTGCCACCGGGGGGTCCCCAGAGCCAAAATTTATACAAAGTTTTGTTCCCCTTCCCAAAGGCATGTTTGTGGCCAAATTTGGTTACATTCCATTTCAGAGCTCTTGACAGTAGCGATTTTAAAGGATTACCCATTACCACCTATGGCCCCGCCCCTCCTGCCCCCGGGGGCGTCAGAGCCAAATTATACCAAGGTTCTTGTTCCCCTTCCCCAAGGATGTTTGTGGCCAAATTTTGGTTAACATTCCAGTCAAACTCTATGACTTTGTAGCGATTAAAGGAATTACCTCTATTTCCCTATTGGGGCTCCGCCCCTCCTGCCCCCGGGAATCAGAGCCAAAATTATACAAGTTCTGTCCCCTTCCCCCAAGGATGTTTTCGTGCTAATTTTGGTTACAATCCATGCAGAACTCTAGGACAAAGTAGCGATTTAAAGGATTTACCTCTTATTACCCCTATTGGGCCCCGCCCCTCCTGCCCCTGGGGGACCAGCATCCAAAAAGTATACAGTTCTGTTCCCCCTCCCCAAGGATGTTTGTGTCAAGATTTGGTTACCAATCCAGCAGAACTCGTAGGACAAGTAGCGATTTATAGATTTACCTCTATTCCCCTATTGGGCCCCGCCCCTCCTGCCCGGGGGGGACAGAGCCAAAATTTACAAGTTCTGTTTCCCCTCCCTAAGGATGTTTGGGCCAAATTTGGTTTACAATCCATGCCAAGAACTCTATGACTAAGCTTAGCGATCTTAAAGACAATGTTGCGGAACGGACGGAACCGGACGGACGAACTACGGACGACGGACGCCGCCGCCATGACCATAAGCGTTCACCGGCCCTTCGGGCCAGGTGAGCTAAAAACTGATGTGGAGCAGATGATCACAATGATTGGAACAACATAGCCTAGTATATAATTGTACTAAATTATGAATTGTTTATGGTGTTTAAATTGCAATATGTTCAGTTTATTTTGTTTATTCCGGTTATAACTTAAAGGTGCCTGCATCAGAAAGAGTTTAAGAGATTGATTGAAAACTTTTATAAAATCTATATATGCAGGCTTAGACTATTTCATGTTAAACACCCTATCAAAAAGTTTGAAACTTCTTTAGTATTTTAAATTTCAAAAGGATACAAAATTGATTGGATCTGCCATGGAATTTGATTTGGCTCTGTAGACTTGTTATAACTTCCTTTATAAGTTACAAGTTTAATTATTAGCAATACTGCTATTTTGTTCATTAACCATCCACTGTTGTGCCATTTATGGATATTGTGTATTTCATTTGTAATTGGTCATCAATGATGAAGCATCTTTAAGATATTGTTTCTTTTTCCTGATAATTACCATGTTTTTTTCTTGCCCATTGGTGTTCTATTTAAAGGACTGAATGGTTAGTATAATTTTAATAAAAATACAGATAGAAAAAACAGAGGCCCAGAGGGCCTGTACGCTCACCTGGTTTTTTGTTTTGTAATATCACAAGACTCTGACAATTAGAAAAATAAGCAAAATTGGACTCCCAAAGTTTAATTTTGAATCACACCATACAATGATGTCTATTGATACCCATACAAAATCATGCTAATCCAATACCATAGGTTCAGAGACAAAAGTAATTTAATATGAAAATAGTAGCCTAATGACCTTTTGACCCTCGCATTCTATTGCCGTCTAAGGCCCCGGGGGTCAGCCCTATCATTTTACATTTCCAAATCCCAACCCTATAAGGATGCTACCATTGCACTATAAGTGCTCTTTCATTCTTAGTTTGCAGAAAGAAAGTCTTTATATGGAAATAGCAAATTGACCGCCTTTTGACCCCACCCCTCAGGCCCCCGGGGGGTCAGCCCCATCATTTGCAAAATTTTTGAATCCCAAACCCCTATAAGGAAAATGTAAACCATTGCTTTATGAGCGTTTAATTCCATGTTAAGTGCAGAGGAAAAAAATCATAATATTATGGAAATTGACCACCTTTTGGACCCCGCCCCTCAGGGCCCCCGGGGGGTCAGCCCTCATCAATTTGCACAAATTTTTGAATCCCCACACATAAGGATTACTCCATTGTATTATGGGTGCTATACCGTGCTTAGTTTCAGAGAAGAAGTCGTTTAAATGGAAAATAGCCAAATGCCACTTTCGACCCCCCCGCTCAGCCCCTGGGGGTCAGCCCCATCATTTGCACAATTTTTGAATCCCCACCCATATAAAAGATGCCACCATTTGCATTATGAGTGCTATCCCATGCCTTAGTTTCAGAGAAGAAGTCGTTTCATATGAAATAGCCAAATTGACCCCATTTGACCCCGCCGCCTCAGGGCCCCCGCGGGGGTCACCCCATCATTGTACAATTTTTAATCCCCACCCAAAGGATGCTTACCATTGCATTAATGGAGTGCTATCCATGCCTTGGTGTTTCAGAGAAGAAGTCGTTTTATATGGAAATAGCCCAAATTGACCCCTTTTGACCCCAACCCCTCAGGCCCACGGGGGTCAAGCCACATCATTTGTACAATTTTAATTCCCCACCCTATAACGATACTACCATTGCATTATGAGTTGCTATCTCATTGTTAGTGTCAGAGAAGAAGTTGTTATATGGAAAATAGCCAAATTGACCCCCTTTGACCCCCGCCCCTCAGGCCCCCGGGGGGTCAGCCCCATCATTGTGTACAATTTTGAATCCCCCACCCTATAAGGATGCTACCATTGCATTATGATGCTATTCCCATGCTTGGTTCAAGAAGAAGTCGTTTTATAGAAATAGCCAAAATTGACCCTCTTTGGCCCCGCCCCTCAGGCCCCCTGGGGGGTCACCCATTCATTTGTACAATTTTTGAATCCCCAACCCTATAAAAAGGATGCTACCATTGCATATATGGTTTGCTATCCCATGCTTGGTTCAGAGAAGAAGTCGTTTTATATGAAATAGCCAAATTGACCCCTTTTGGCCCCGCCCCTCAGCAACCCTGGGGGGTCAGCCCATTCATTTGTACAATTTTTCAACGTTAGTAGCCCAAAGGATGTACCAGTGCAAATTTTGTTGAAATCCGACCAGCGTATGGAGAGAAAGTCGATTGTTGACGGTACGAACCGGAACGGACGGACGACCGACGCACCCGGACGACGTGACGACGGACGACGGACGCCGGAGCCACGCGTATGCATAAGCTCAACCTTGGTCCTTCGGCCAGGTGAGCTAAAAAGTATATAAAAAATTAAATCACAATATTTATATATATCATCATTTGGGAGCTGTAAACATTCCTTTGCGAACATTTACGTGCGATTCCATTTTCGTCAGGTGGAAGAGTGCGTCATTGGAGGTTTACTGAAATCACCTGTTGGCAATTATAATCTGCTTTTCTTGATGAAAATAGTGAAATGATAAATGATAATAACGAATTGCAACCTCCTTGTTTCAGCAGTCCCCAGATTATTTTTTTGAAGTATGCATTTCCAAATATTTCATATTGAAGTGCCTTTTTTTAACTCTGTGATTTCATGTATCGCCATTTCTGGAAATCAAAGCATGTATTGCTATGAAACACAAAATATTAATGAAATCCAAACATCTAGTCCCTTAACGTGATTTTGGGGATTTTTTTGGCAAAGTTGATGGGAGGGCGATATTTTTCCCCCCCCCCCCAATTTTATGGATGTGGAAAATATTCTGCAGATCATATGTAACCACAAAGATTAATTTTTGTCAGAGTTTAGGAGAACTAATGAATTGGGGAATATATGTGTCCTTATGGTGGCTGGATGAACACCCCAGTGGTAACACACCTCCTTCACTGGTAGCTCATGAATCACAGCAACATTGTACCAGTGATTTGATTGCCCGATTGGATGTTAAAAGGTGTGGACCTGTGGGGTCACCTGTCAAACTATGTTAGTTTTCCTGTGATTTTCAGGTTTCCTCTCTCTATGCTAATGAACTTAAAATCTTCATATCATTAAAATTACAGGGTATAGTATAATAATTGTAAATTTGTTTTCATTTATTGCTTTGGCATGTTATCTGACATGTATATGATAGTAAAATCACTAAATATTACAAATATTTTAGTAAGTCCCTTCAACTCTTACCCTTTCTTGGTATAGTTTAACTGTTAATATAGTTCTATTATTTTTACTTGGACAACAGTCATAATTTTTGGATTACAAGTCAGATTAAAAAAAAAAGTTTAATGATCATTAGTACCATAACAATTTGTCGGTTCCTTCAAATTAATCAACTCTTATTATATTATTGACATTTTTTTTTCCAGAATATCTAGAGAATAGGAAAGATTAAGCCCAATTTGAGAAGACTATTGTCCTTGTCTCAAAAGGTATCTTTTTTTTACTGTGAGTATTTTTGGACTTTCTGTTTAAAAGGCAAGAAGAGATTAAGGCCATGGTATGTTGTTTGGCAACTGTCCCACCTTTTTTTTTTTTTTTTTTTTTTTTTTTTAAACTATCAAATGACCATTTATAGATTTCCAGGGGTCAGATGTGTGAAATTGTTAAATGATTTTTTTCTCGATAACCAATATTGCAAGAGTTCTTTCTGTCATTTGCGGCCTGTAGTAGATGAGATGAAAGCTAATTGTTCACATAAATGACTTCACCTTTATAATGTTGATTTAAAATGTCAAATCAAATCAAGTTAAGTCACCAAAAAGTATTGTCAATTTATGCTGTGATAACTAATCCTCTCTTTGGAAATAGATCATTCTAGATCTCTACTTAAAATCAACATGTTTACAAACATATTTGTTTATACATGATTATATTCTAGAAAGTTCTATAACCTAAATCAATGATATGACCTTCATAGGATGTATTGATAAAAAAAGCTATAGGAGTTATCTCCCTTATCTCATAACTACATGTATTTAGTGTCATACATAACAAGGTTTCGTCATAAAAAGCTAAGAGTGTTGTTTGCCTTGTTACAGATGTTTCCAATATGCTTCCCCCAGGTCAAGTCTGATGTTAAGGTTACACCTAGGTACTTTGTCGTGTTTACTTTACATGTTCTAGAGTGTGGCCGTGTAGTGTATAAGCAAAGTTTTTTAAGAGCGACTACGTGTTAGATGGAACATTACACTTGCTTGGGTGAAAGGACATACTCCAGTCTTTTTCCCATGCTGCCAACTGATCAAGGTCAGACTGGAGACACTTAGCATCCTGCTCAGATGATATAGTTAAGAAGAGATTTCGACTTCACACAGGACAGCTTGTTTTTTACCTAATATAAAATGCTTTATCCACTGGTTCATTTTCCCCTTTATACCATAATGGTGAAGTATGTGAAGCAGTAGTTCAGTTTGTAGAGCAGTTAAGCGATTTGCAAGAAAATTTAACCATTAGTAACCATCCGCTCTTAAATAGAACACTAAAGATTTGAAGATTAACCTCTGAAAGCATATTTATAATTTCCTGGTGACTATAGAGCACTGCAAGTTTGAATCCAAGCAATGTGATGTTGCTCCATGCATGGCTTCTACTCAAATAGCTCCAGTTCAACAAGAGATCCCAGAGGGATCTTGGCGCCCACCAAAGAATGATCTATGTCTGACAATGGAAAGATGGATCTTTTCTCTACTTTTTTTTTTAACTTTTTCAAACATACTCCACATAAAATTTGAGACAGATTGCTTCAGTACCTTTTGAAAAATAGCAGTAACAAACTTCAAATATCAAAATCCAAGATGGCTCCTTGGCAGCCATCTTGTCGATCAATCGGCCCCAAATCGCAATTTGCACAACTAGGGCCCTAGGGGAACCTACATATGAAATTTGAGAAAGACCCCTTCTGCACTTTCTGAGAAATAGCGATAACAAACTTTAACTATTAAAATCCAAGATGGCTCCCTGGCGGCCATCTTGTTCACAGATCGGTCTAAAAATGCAATATGTACAACTAGGGCCCTAGGGGAACCTACATATGAAATTTGAAAATGATCCCTTCAGTACTTTCTGAGACATAGTGATAACAAATTTTAACTATCAAAATCCAAGATGGCGGCCTGGCGACCATCTGATGATGGTGGGCTAAAAATACCAAATGTATCATGCCTGAAAATGTTGTTGTATATAAAACCTGTTTCCATAACATTATTGCTAATCAGCCATGATAACCTACAAAATTTGTTTTCTGCATTACGCTGTGCCTAATAGTTCAGCTCCATACCACAAGGAAAGTATAACTGCAAAAATTTCAAGTGATAAAGCAAGTAGAATGAAACACAGGCCCTACAAGTCTCTTGCAATGATGCTAAAGGCCCGCTACCTTTCCAAAACGGTGTTTTAATTTTCAAAATGGGAATGTAAAACAAAATTGATAATGTTCTAGAGTCACAAAAGTTATGAGCTTACCGTTACCTGAACATCACCTGAACAATTTGATTAAAATAAATCAAATGTTAATTTTTACAAGAGATCCCAGAGGGATCTTGGCGCCCACCAAAGAAAGATCTATGTCTGACAATGGAAAGAGGGATCTTTTCCCTGCTTTTCAAATTTTTTCATACACATGACATATAAAATTTGAGACAGATCGCTATAGTACTTTCTAAGAAATAGTGGTAACAAACTTCAACAATGAAATCTAAGATGGCGGCCGGTTGGCCATCTTGTTTACCGATCAGTCCCGAAAGGCATTATGCATCAGTCCTAAAAGGTACTATGCACAACTAGGGTACAAGGTGGAAAACCCTACACAATAAAATTTGAGAAAGATCCCTTCAGTACTTTCTGAGAAATAGCGGTAACAAACTTTTAACAATCAAAAATCCAATATGGGCCGTCGGTCGGCCATCTTGTTTTACCGATCGGTCCAATTAACATATGCACAACTAGGGTCCTGGGGAACCTTCATATGAAAATTTGTAAACGATACCTTCAGTACTTGTTGAGAAATAGCGGTAAAAACTTTAACTATCAAAATCCAAGCCATCTTGTTGACTGATCGGTTTCCAAAATGCAATATGCACAACTAGGGCCCTAGGGAACCTATATATGAAATTTGAGAAAGATCCCTTCAGTACTTTTGAGTAATAGCGGTAACAAAACTTTAACTGTCAAAATCCAAGATGGCCACCTGTCGGCCATCTTGTTCCACGATCGGGTCCCAAAAATGTAATATGCACAACTAGGGTCCTAGGGGATCTGTATATGAAATTTGAGAAAGATCCCTTCAGTACTTTTTGAGAAATAGCGGTAACAAACTTTAACTATCAAAATCCAAGATGGCCACCTGTCGGCCATCTTGTTGACCGATCGGTCCCAAAATGCAATATGCACAACAAGGGTCCTAGGGGAACCTACATATGAAATTTGAGAAAGATCCCTTCAGTACTTTCTGAGAAATAGCGGTAACAAACTTTAACTGTCAAAATCCAAGATGGCCGCCTGTCGGCCATCTTGTTGACCGATCGGTCCCAAAATGCAATATGCACAACTAGGGCCCTAGGGGAACCTATATATGAAATTTGAGAAAGATCCCTGCAGTACTTTTTGAGAAATAGCGGTAACAAACTTTAACTATCAAAATCCAAGATGGCTGCCTGTCGGCCATCTTGTTGACCGATCAGTCCCAAAATGCAATATGCACAACTAGGGCCCTAGGGGAACCTATATATGAAATTTGAGAAAGATCCCTTCAGCACTTCTTGAGAAATAGCGGTAACAAACTTTAACTATCAAAATCCAAGATGGCCGCCTGTCGGCCATCTTGTTGACCGATCGGTCCCAAAATGCAATATGCACAACTAGAGTCCTAGGGAAACCTACATATGAAATTTGAGAAAGATCCCTTCAGCACTTTCTGAGAATTAGCAGTAACAAGAATTGTTAACGGACGGACGGAAGGACGGACGGACGGACCACAGACGAAAGGCGATTTGAATAGCCCACCATCTAATGATGGTGGGCTAATAATGTGGGTCGTCTTATGTTCACCACATGTACATCATCCTGATTACTATGCATTAGTTGATTATCACTGTGTCAAATGGCAAAACAGCGAAAGGAATATTCACTGTAGACATAGAATATGCAGGAAATCTTGCATTTGATTATTATCTGATCTTAATCTACTGATATAAATTTTCAAATGTTATTTTTGTTTTTAATCAACTTTTAATTTTTGTGTTTCAGAATGGTATTGGGCCTTTAATTATAAAATAAAGACTATGAAAACAAGATGCTTGTTTATCCTGTACTTTATTTAGTACTCATAAAATAAAATATTTAAATATTTCAAAACAATAACATGAATCCACAACAGTTTTACATAACTTCACTCACTATCACCACGGTAACTTCACTTATTCACATATTTAAATTTTTCACTTGCTCTGTACAAAAATATTTTTCTGTACCTAACTTATATGTCTCTGGAATCCTCCAAGTATATGTCACCCAAACCTTTCAATTCCGTAAGCTGCAAACTTTTACAATCGTACATAACATACAACCACTAACTCTGATTAACCTATACCTTATTCAACTTAATTAGTACCTCAATATAAAATCCTGTACTTTTTTTCCCAGTAACACTATTAAAGCATCTCTAGGACATAACATACCCTGGCCGTCCTCATTTTGATTTCTACACACCTAACAATCTGAACTTCCATACATACATACATAACAACTGTAATCTAAACATCCTGGCTAAAATAAGGTTTCGTGGCATAGGAGTTATAATAAAGCTTTAGTGAAAAATTTTGCTGCACATTTTCCTTCAAAGATTCATTAATGTTTTCATCATAGAAAATCAGGAACATTGAACATACATTTTGATTGATCAAAACTTAAAGTCTTTGTTTTTCTTTCTTTTTTCACTCTCTTGAATGAACTAAAATTTACGAAATTGTAGCCAGGATGTGTTATATTTACAGTTCTCTTTTCAAAATTCCAGAAACATTTCTCCATTCTTTCTCATTTTAAAACTTTTCAAATGTTATAATGAAAATACAATTTGCAAACTTAGCACCTTAAACATACAAAGTGGTCCCACCAGTGGAATCCAACATTGATACATTAAATAGGGGAGTATGGGGGATGTCTAATGGGTCACTTTATCAATCTTATAAAGCATTTGTAAAATAGGAGTGGTTATCTTGTTTAAAAAAACTAATATTGCTGAACAACGAACTGAATGACGGAAGGAGTGAGGGGGCAGGGAGAGAACACTGTCTTTTGAACGAAACATAATTTTCGAAAATCAAAAGAAAAGCTCAAAATCATACTTCTGATCAATGTGGATTTCACTTTCGAGTTATATTGTCTCTGAAAACATGCTTACCATCTATCATTTCTGGAACATTTTCTATAAACACACATTGCTAAAAATCTTGTTAAAACTCGATATTAGATAGTTATAGGATTTAAACTTAAAATTCTTACTACCGTCATATATTCTTATATAATGACAATGTTATAATCACATTTTTTCCATAAAGCTTTTGCTGATAAAGGCTTTAAGCATGTTATACTGTATCAACACAAAATTATTTAAAACATTCCTATAGCACTGAGACATTTCTTCCTGAAATTAATGCATAAATTATGATGTATATTTCTTTTCATTAAAGCTGAACTGATCTCAAATTAAAGGATAAGTAAAATCAAGAAAGCAAACAAATTTAGAGAGTAGACTTTTTCTGTTTCCAATAAAAAATGCCTCTGACAAAAATCGTCTTTTTTTTTCTTCACACAAATGTGATGTTGGTTTCTGAATCTCCAAGGTCGATGATCACTGGTTTATTGTCCGAGGGCGGTGACGTTACCTGGGTGTTGGGATGGTGGAACGCTGAGCTATGACTGACACGTGAACTGTATGTTTTACTCGGGGCTGAGTCCCCTACCCCATTTCTAATCTCAGATTTCTGTGATAGGGGAGTGATTGTTTGCACTATGTCCGACTTTGTACTGAGGGGTGTACTTGTTTGAACGAGTCCGTTTTCTCTCGACATACCCCCTTTATTGGCAGGAGTGTGAAGCGACACTGGCACAGATAATGACCTTATGTGACCCTGAACTGGTGAACTTATTAATGTGTTGTCAAAGTCTGGGTCATTTGGGGTAAGTGTCTCATCAAGGAAAGCTGCGTCATCACCGGGCATCTCCGTTTCCTGTGATGATAGTTTTTGTTGGGCGTATGGATTATGCCGTGAATAGCCCCAGGCTTTTGCCTGGTACATGTTAAAACTGTAATCAAATCCAATGTCTCGTAGACTTTTTTCTGCCATACACGGATCATCAAAATCTGTTGAGTCCGGCACTGGGGCTTGGAAAAATTCCTGTGCTTCTGCATTGGAGGGAATAACACCATCAGTACTGAAACTCTCATTACCATGAGGAAGAGGCTCCGCAGGAGAATCGAGATTACATGAATCAAAATCTCCACTCTCAAACACATCCCGATCAGACCTGTTGTTACGACGGTCAAAGGTCATGGAGTCTAGTGACACTGAGGAAGGTCGTGTCATCATCTGTCCTCGTGTGTACGACATGTACTTTTCGTGATTGCTTTTAATGTAGTCGTCTGCTCGAGCACGTCCTCCGGAGAGCACAGGTGGAGCGCTCTCCCGTCCGGAGAGATGATGAGATTTGTTTTGTAGGAATTCAGGTATTTCTGAATTCTGTGTGTCCAGACCCCGCTGGTCATCAAAGCGACCACTCTGCACTTTAGAAAGCAGGTCTAGAAATTTATCATCTGTTGAAGAAAGAGAAGAAACTTAGAAGAATTCTTTAGATGGCAAGGGATATAATAACGTAAAAGTCATTTGAAATATGTGATTCAACCACAAAATCAGGATTACATATTCTAATCAAAGAAGGAAATGACACAATGTTTCAATGGAAGTAGTACTTAGCAAAATTTTCAAATATGGAGGAGGGAGAATGTTTGTTTTCTATGAGATTTATGAAACAAGTCTGAAGCAGAGTTTCATGAAAAAAGAAGAACACAAATTTAAGAAATATTTATCCTTGTTACTAACAAAACCTTTGACTTATAAGATTGAGGCAACCATTTTTATAAATTTGTTAAATCATTGTACTAAAACATCACAATGGATTTCTGCCAGCACAGCCAATGAAAATACCCATATCCCCATGGGCAAGGTCAATTGATAACAATTGGATCATGTGAGAGCAATTTACAGTGGACTATATATATGTCCTTACCATCCTGGGTGGCTGCTTTACGCGTTTGATTCTTTTGAAGATTAAATGTAACTTTGTGCTTGTGCTTCACTTTTGGCATCTCCACTGCCTTTCCTGCCGCCTGCGACTCTTTTCTCCGGAGGCCAAATAAACCCAAAGAGCGATGATCTCCGCTGCCTTTCCTCGGTACCTGCATCATAAATTTAATTACATCAGTTCTATGTATCAATGGACATAGAATTTAAGTTTAAGGATTTTACTGTAAGATTCAGGATTTTAATCGTTGCCCCAAACAACTCTTTGGTTTTATTAGATATCTGAAATACCTACCTCTTTCTGGTTATTGAACCATTACAATGATTTAATTCAAAATGTTACTGTTTACATTTTTACAATCTAAAGAAATCACAGATTATTTCTATCTCTCCATATTGATGTATGATAGCTCTCCTTACTCCAATGTAATAAGACCATGATCATTTTTAAATACATTAAATCAGGCTGCTCTCTTCAAGTCATAATTACTCTGTATTCAGTAAATATATTTATGATTAACTTTCAGTTAGTTTTACATTTTCTGGTATCTACATGTAGTCCAACACTTATAATTTACTGAGACAAAATGGTTTCATTTATCATTTCTTTCTATTACTTGTATTTATTGACAAAATTTAAAAGTACATGTATATTGAATCAATTAAATGATATTCTATTTATCCAACTTATCTATTAATATATGTATTATTACAAAATGAAACATTCTCTGAATGAATCAAAAAGAAATTAATTCTGAAAATTATTTAACAGCAACATTAATGTAAAGGTTATCTTAAGTTTTGATTTTTTTTTTGTTAATAGTATTTAATTTTAAATGGAAAAGAGACCATGTTATGCTAGTAGAGAAGTATACCAAGTCCAATCTACTCTGAATCTACCCGGACCTTTCAAACCAGAGAAAGTTACTTTAACTAAAAGCAGGCGGGAAGCGTATTCTGGGATCAGCGCTGTGTCCCCGACAGACAACTAAGTTTGGTAATCTTACCTTTCAGCAACACTATACATTGTCTAGGTCAATTAGGCTCATGCGATGTGTAGCAGGTACACTATGTTATCCAAGAGTTTTAGTGATCTAGTTGTCTATATTTTTTTGTGGTTCAACTATCAAGATTCAACATTTGGCTTTTACAGAATTTGATAATATGTTGATTGAAAGTTGTACAACCTTTCAATGAAGGTATTATTCATACAAAGGTACAACCTTTCAATGAAGGTATTATTCATACAAAGGTTGTTGTAAAATGTAGATTTCGCATCAATATACATGTTAAGGTTACCTGTACATTTGTTTGATATAAGTGTTACCTGAATTTTTGTGACATGTTAATGTTTCCTTTATATGTGTATTGTATGTCTGTTTGTTGAAAGTACTAAGAATCAATATCATTCATAAAGAGTGCATGTGTTAAAAATTTCAAACTGTTGAACTGTAAATAATTAATGTCTTGTTTATTAGGTTAATTGTAAAAACAACATCACCCATCTACTTTCTTCTCTGCCCATGATAAAGGCTTTGAAAATGTGAACCATTTCAGAGATACTAATTATTAAAAAAAAAAAAAAAAAAAAAATCTACAAAAAGCCATTCCTCAGCGTTAATAGGGATAGATCTAAGAACAACCCATATAAATAAATTTGTTATCAAGAGGCAAACTAAAGCATCTAAGTTAAATATGATATATGAATATAATTTAAAAGAAAAAAAAAGAAGCAAAACTTTAATAGTTTTCTGTGCTTGGCTGGTTATTATGGGCTATGGTTACCATGGAAACCAGGTTACAAGAGCTTCTGTGACAGTGACTATGTACATGGCACCACAAAGCAGTTAGACACACACTACAGAGGCCAACTTACCTGCGGAGAGTTCTCGGGATCTAGAATTCCAAGTTCATCAAAGTTATGAGCCAGCTCAGATTTGCCCCTCATTAAATCTTCAAATATTCGATTTGTGATCACATCAAGAGAGGTGCTTTCTTGACTGGCGTTAACATGGAAATCAGGGGGATATTTAACCACTAGCTGTGTCCGTTTAGACCGAAACCCCTCATTTCTACTGATGGCTGTTAGGCAAACAAACAAGGATGAACAGCATGCGTATATTAGGTGTTAAGGTTATAGGTTACACTGTCAACAAACTCTCCAGTATCAAAATGGCGTCGGAGGAATATCTTAAAAACTTTCATCTTTCTTGTTTCATTTTTTCCATATTTGTCATTGTCTTATGCAACCATTTTTTTGTTTACATTTTCCACTGTTAAATCTCATTTTTAGGAAACATATCAGAATTTAATATTTTGTAAAATGAACCAAATGTTTGTACTTGAACATTTAAGTTCTAGAAATGTTTTTTTTTAATACTACTTTTAGAGCAGACTACATCGTATATGCAATCTTATTATTTCGGTAAACTTCCTTCCCAAAATTTTCGTCTTTTGAAATTTTTTGTTTTTATCTTTCTCTTCTTTAAACAGATTCAATCTGCAAATAAACCTAAGTTTGTTGACAGTGAAAAGTTAGCCATACCAAGGTTATATAATTTTCAAACATGCACATGGATGTCTCAAAAGTAAGAACTCTTAACAATAAATACAAAAAAGCTGTTTATAATGCTAATTTTGTAATGTGAATTGACATATTTATTACACTTGTCAATGTTTATAGCTGATATGGAAGAAATTTTCAATCATGTACAATTTATGCTGTATCAGGGAAGAATTGAAACATATTTGGATGGAATTTTAATTACCGTTCTCCACAGACAGGTTTTCAAACAGATATCCATGTACATTGTTTAACTATCTACTATAATAAATCCTTTAGACAAGGAAAAGTGTATCTCTTATCTCCATTTCATTGATATATATACAATAGTCCCTCTATATAAGACCGCTCTGACAAGAGACCACCCTTCCTCACACGACCAGTGTCTTGTGAAGTAAGATAGTTATAGTTATATTAATTTTACCTCCCAGGAGAGACCACTTCTGTTATCAGACCATTTTTTCATTCTCCAAGGGTGGTCTCATGATGGAGGGACCACTGTATAATCCTTTTAAGGGATAAGGGTCATACTGGAACTGATTGGGAGGGGGATACGGACCATTGTTTCATTTATACTGCTGAGTTATCTGCCCTTGTGAGTAGGTATTTGTGTAAGAAAATCATGCCTTTTAACATCAAATTAAACATCAAGGGAAATACCTGATCAAAAGAGTAAATAAATCTGTGTTATAACAATATAGTGTTACCAATCATTATGCCATATGTTTAAGGTCAAAGCTGGTAAGGCTTCTGGGGATGGAGCTATATTAAAGTTAAAGCTGTTTCCA
The DNA here is from genome assembly GCA_004382745.1 of Argopecten irradians irradians. NCBI lineage: Eukaryota > Metazoa > Mollusca > Bivalvia > Pectinida > Pectinidae > Argopecten > Argopecten irradians. The sequence continues at coordinate 83,966 of SAYR01063209.1, read as the reverse complement.
ATAAGCATTATCAAGATGTCCTCTAGCTGAAATACACTTTTCCTTTCTCAAGTATACAACAGTGCAGTACATTGTTAGCAAATGTGGCTCCGTTATACTTGCAATGATATATTAAAACATTTTCTTATTCAATAAAATTTCAATAACATTCATTAGTACTTGTTACTTTGAGCAATCATAGAAAATATTAATGATAAACAAAATAAATCTGATAACTCTGGTTAAAATCATGAAACTGCATTCTAAAACAATTCTCATACTCAATAGTACACTCTGCAACTTTTAAAATTAAAACATTTTTTTCCAATATTTCTTTAAACAGTATCTACCACAGCAGTTTTTATATTTGAGTAGGAGAATTGTTTTTGCTGTTTGCTAATATCTAGTGATGAAACAACAAAATATTGCAGGTTTCATTCTACTTTTTTTCTTATTTTTTTCTTCTTTTTCATATAATTTACTGAATTAAAACTTTCCTGATTGTTCTTTTGACTCATCACTAAATATTAAAACCTTACAATCACAAGTTTTTTTAAATGGACTGGTCCAGTGATTGTTCTGAGCCAATCTATTGTGTGATTAAGGTGGAGAAAATGTTTGTTTTTTGTTTGTAGTTGTAAATTGTTTAATTTAACACAGGGAAAGTAAAGCCATCACCTTATATGTATACAAATATATATATTATATTATGTATATAGTTAGGTAAATAACATATATGTACAGAGTTGTCACAGTACACAAGTATTTTTCACAATTAGAAATTTCAGAATTAAAAACCCCCAAAAAGCTGAAAATGGGTAAATAAATCCTCTAATAGATTTCAGAATCACTAATAACAGAATAGATTTTTCTGTTTATTTATACTTGTTGCTGTGACAACAGGAGTTAAATATATATCGAACTAGCAGTGTGCTTTCATAGAACCCAATCTACCTAACTCTGAAGAGTTACCTCCCCTCTATAGCACCGTCAACCCTGATCACAATATCGATATTTAACTTTGAAAATGTTTTTTTTTTAATAAAAAAAATCCTATGAAGTAATCTATTTGCATCTATTAAAAAATTAACCTAATTTTCTTTTATTTTTTATTTTTAGAAATAAATTAATTATAATTTGATAATAAAATGTTATGTCTAAATAGTTTGATCTATTCATATACTTAAAAAGTGTAATATAAAAAGTAATTCAAATATAACAATGATAATAAATAATGCAATATAATGTAACTGATAGATGATGGAGTGGAGGAAGCAGTAATGGTTCATAGTGGCTGATTTCTGAGGATGTGATGACAAAAGCAGAAGGCTGGCATGGATGTTTACAAAAAAAATGTGTGATGTATTTTGATGTGGATATGAAACCTTTGGAGGAGAAAATGATGAAGATGACAGTGATGAGAATAAAAATGTGGATGATGATAATGAATGATGATGGTAATAACGGTGATTGAAATAACTGGACTTGTGACCATTTGGTTGTCACGGTAACCTACCTATGCAGTCCTCCTGGTGTTTGATGAGCACCCTCTGACTGTCAATAGTGGACACTTGGGCATCAATATCTACCAGTCCTGGCTGCCCAGACTAAAACACACAATAGAGAGAACTTAAAAAACACAGTGAAATATATTTTTGAGAGACTTCAAGAAATGACATAACCTCCCCTTGGGTATAACTAAGATTTTAAATAGTTAAATAGTTTTTATCATTTAATGTTTTTCAATGACTTATCTTTTCATTGCTTTGATACCTTCAGATATCTTATATTGTAGACAGAATTTTACAAACATTGACACTTTACTTTTACTTAAATCTTAGACTTTTAAACAGATTCGTACAGTTCTGTAGTATAATTGTAGTTTGTATCTTATCATTGATAAATATTTGATAACAAATCAAAACATTTAAATTCAAAATAGTTTGGACTCATAAAACTTAAAATTGAATGTCCGAATACTATGATATAATATTCATCAATCTTTTTTACATTATGTATTTTACTATCAGAAACAACCTTTTTACATTATGTATTTTACTATCAGAAACAACCAACTTACCAACTCAACACATATACCATCAAGCTTGAAGCCATACTTGTTCAGTATAGGTTTGAATACATCTCGGATGGATCGGTTAGGCTTGGCTTTCACCCCTATGGATTTTCGGTTTGGCAAGTCCATACGGAACAAAACTCGTCTCTCAATCATAACCTCACGTGACCCTAATGTTGATATGTCTTCTGAGAGATCAAGGGGCTGAAATGGAAAAACAAATAAATGTGATTCTTACATCTTAAAGACAGAAAAATAGCAATAGACTTTTACTTAAGGAATGTTTGGTGCCATGAACTTTTAATAGTGGTTGCTTTGGTTTTGGATTTTCTTTTTTTAGAATATTGAATGCTTATAAAACAATGAAAAATAACAAAAGATAAGATTTTTTTGCTTAATTTTTTGATAATGAGGAACAGTCTGGTTTTAGCATTAGTATTATTGTAAACATCAATATTATCATAATTTGACAGCCTGATTAAGAAAGAGGAATGAGCCACACCTCTTACAGACTACACCAAAATGAAAGGTAATGAATGATATTGAGTAAAAAACTAATATCTGCCCTATATGTACATTCTGTCTGAGGACCGTTACCTTGTCTGAGCCCAATAAGAACACATCCACGGCCGCTATTGACAGACTACGTTTGTCACAAAGCTTGCCAAGAACAGATCGGATACGCTGTCCTGGTTTAGCACATACAACCGTCGTTGATCCGTCCGGTAAAATCACACGACAGAATTTGAAATTGTCTTCAGTTTCCTGATCTTCCTTACACTAAGGAATAAAAGAGGTTCAGAGTTACAGTCAAAATATATCACAAATGTTACTTTTGCAGTACTTGCTATCAGATATTTACAATGTTGACCAGTTTCATTTTTTTTTCATTCCCAACAACAAATACAGTTAGCTTACCTCCTTTGTGCTTGCCTGCACTTCCTTGCGTATTGTACTGAGATCTATTCCTGGTCCAGGAGCAGATTTCTTCTGTGTGCTTGTTGTATTGTTGTTAACTTCTGATTCTTTTGTTGTTGAGGAATTTGTTTTGCCACCATTTTTCTTCAGATCAGAATCTGATGTGGATTTTAGACTGTTTTTGCTGCTCTCTGTGAAAAAATGGAAACAAAAGAAAACTTTACTTTTCTGGCATATATTCATTGCTAAACAGAAGATACAGTAGGTCAAAATAATGAACTCTAATCAAGACACATTAAAATGATAGTATATGTGTACTTATTAGTTTATTCTAATCTTAGCTTCTTTTGCACCAAGGTCATTGTTCCGAGCATAGCACTAAAATGTGTGTGAGCTGTATTTCAATATAAAGGATGATTCTAACAATATACATGTAAACTGGACCTTATATAATAAACGACAAACATTGTAAGCGATTCCAAAAATGTTAATTTTTCTAGAAGGCTGAATTCTGTATAATTTCAAAATAGTTTGTCATCAAATCTGTTCCCTGACAATTCAATCCTGATTATTGTTGGTCTACTGTATTGTGTGGAACATAACAATCAAAATTCATAATTAGGGTCTTTTCAATAAGTACTAACAGTTATTGGATTTTGGGAATTTATTGCTGAACAAATGCTAAATTAACGAAAAAAATCCAAAAAAATCACCAGTAGCATTAACTGAATAATGTACCGTCACACAAATTAAAGGTTGTGTTAAGAAGTCAATACTTCATAGAGTGAAAATTTGAGGGCGATAATTAAGTGTGCTAATTAAGCACAGTTACAGTAAAACCAAGGTTACCATGCAGTTAGTGAAAATGATTAATAATGTAGGTGTGATTAACAAGTCTCTTAATATCAACACTATTATGATTATAAAAAATCAAACCAATATTTTTTCTATGCAAAGACAAACCGCAAGAATCAAAATAAATAGAATAAATATACATTTTTACTTGAAACTGCTGCTACATCTAGCTTGATGTAAATTTGTCAATCCCTGGAATTCAGAGTCTACATCGCCCAGTGTGTGTGGCATAAGTTAGGTATAGACTAATTTTTTTAGTAAAATGTAACTTGTATAAAAAGGCTTGATGATCATGAAACTTGCTTTTTGCTTAGCCAACCAATAATGATTAACTCCTTGAAACATCATCTGTGATTGGCTACGTCTTGTTTTGGACTTTGACTGTTTCATCATTATGGGGCCAGATCTTATTGGGACTGGAAGATTTGGTCAGTTTAGCTAAGTTTCAAGATTACTGGTACTGATTACTATAAATACACATGGATCAGGTTTAGACAAAGGCCAGTTTTGACAAGATATAAATTGAATAGTATATGTTAAATCAAGTCACTGTAGATGCTACCAGACCTCTTATACGATTTCCTTACTTTGTCTCCATGGTAACAGAGACCGTCTTCGTTTTTCCTTGTCCTCTGAATCCTTATTCTTTGCTGCCTTTTTCTTTTCTTCCTTGAGCTCCTTGGCCCCTAGGATACCCTGGAAGTCATCTTTAGGCAGTCCCAGTGGTTCCCCTCCCATCTCTCGCATCAGGTACGTCTTGTACAGTTCTGATTTTATAAATCGTGGGTAACTGTCCTGTTTCATTAGCTTAAAAATCTGTCAAGACAAACACAGAATTGTTAGGATCATATAGCAGTCATCAAAAGCTGTTTTACATCTCTAGTGTTTCAATCATTTCAAAATTCTATACTTTTCACACATTTTAAGTCTTTCACTTATTTCAAGTTCACATTTTGATGTTCAAAATGTTTTATAGACAAGAAGAGTTACGGAGACTTCACTGATTACATTTTGACAAAGAGTCCACGAGAAAAATCAATGCAATTCTAATTCTTAACAATAGAATCTGTGAAGTATTATGTAACTAAAAACACTTTCTAGAGAAAAAAAGATACATTACTGTGTTCAAATACTTTAAAATATAAAATTCATTAACTTTGACATAATTGCCATCAAAACATAATTGCCATCTGAATGCACTTCAGTGATTGACTCACTCACTCCAGAAATTTCACAATGGCCTGGTCTTATTTTTGATTAAGAAGAGCCTAAATGTGTCTTTAGGAGTGAATGATATTTAAAATAACCAGAAGACATGGGTTGCTATACATACCTCCTGTTGGGGTTTGTCAAATGTATTGATGCTGGGGTGATCAAGTTGCTTTTCGACTTGTTGCCGGGAAACATGATCAATGTTAACAGGATCAGAAGCTTTCACTGATATGTGTTTAGCAAAAATTTCTTTAGCCTTTCCTTTCCGCTGTAAAATATTACATCAATTGTAATAATTCTTGAAGATAAAAATTAAAATTACTGATTGCTTAGTAATATAAATTTACCAGACTAACAAATAAATAATTTGTCCCTATTTATCCCCAAGGGGCAACAGTCACTTCATTCAGATCAAACACCCTTGTAATTTTTATCAAAAATGTTTGAAGTACTTTGAGTATATTGTGATGAGCTGTGCAGCATAACTTTGACCACTGTTACTGTCCTATGATCCTGTACTGAAGATACAATACTAACTTATAAGGCCCACACTCATCTTTTCTGTATGCTGTTAAAAGATTGAATTTGTTTTCGAATTAGAAATCTGATAAATAATAAGATTAATCAGACTAAATCATATTCCACATGATACCTGATAATGTTTGTGTGTGGTACTATTGTTTCTATTGGTGATGGAATTGCACTAAAGGTAGAACGAATATACGTACCCGGCCTACTATACTTTTCGGCCGGGTACGAATTGGTCCCTATGTGTCGTAGTGGAGCGCTGCCTCCGAAAATCACTCGGGCACAGTTTTCTATACTTTTTTGTAGGTTTCCAATTATTTTATGCGTATACATGCATTTACATATTATTTTTGTCCAAAGCAAACATAACTACCATTCTTAATATCTACCGTACCGCTCAAACGACGTCATATTCACAATTTCCGGACTTGCCGTAAAAATCCCCTTCAGAAAGATCTTTATATGTATTACGTAAAAAATAATGCCTTGGTGGCAATTTGATAATCTATGTGGTTCAGTTTTATTGCCTAGTAAGTAAGCGATATCGAACAAGTAAGATGAAATGCAAATAAACGTTTTATAATGGTTTGCATAATCATTACTTTGCTCCATTAGCAGTAATAGGCACCAATTGTAGCTCTAAAGACGACATCATTTACTGTCTTAAAGTCTTTTGAGCTACAATATTGCAGCTACACTAAAGGATGAAATCCCACGCTAACGCCTTTTAAGCGGGAAGAGTTACATTCTATCGCCACTGGAGCTACTAGCACCATACAAATGTTAAAGGGTATTATGTGGTAGATGAATTAGTCCCATTAGTAGTTATAATTGAGAGAGACAATAGTATACCTTGTCACTATCAGATACACTTTTGTACTGCTCACAAATCCTCCAGAATATGATGTTCTCGTCACTGAATTCTTTCTTTAGGAATTCCTGAAAGTAACAAGAAGTGTTAATTCATAATTTTCCTGCTGCATTATACTTTGCTAATCAAAAAAACATTATAAGCAGAGGCTGACATAGCTATTGTTTTCATAACAGATAGAGTATCTTTTTTTTAACTTTTTTAAACCTTGACTCTATAATTTTTGACATTCACTTAATCTTGACCATATAATTTGTTACCTTTTATTTAACATTGACCATGTATTTTTTTTACCTTTATTTAACATTGACCATGTATTTTTTTGACCTTTATTTAACCTTGACCATATAATTTTTGACCTTTATTTAACCTAGACCATATAATTTTTTACCTTTATTTAACCTTGACCGTATAATTTTTTACCTTTATTTAACCTTTACCGACGATAACCTACCTCTTATCTGATTTTGAAAAGGCCAATATGATACTTTCAATCAAGTGAATTTCCTGCCCTTGAGACATTGAGATAATAATTACTATTTGTTTTTCACGCATGTGTTCATACATCCCGGACCATACTCAAAGATTTATGATAACTGAACTGTGTTGTCCTTGACTCATTGTACAGAAAACACTGTAAGTCTGCATTTAAATAAACATAAAACTTTTTCAAAATAGCTTCCTGTTACCTAGGTACCTGGTACATTGTTTACAATCAAGTCTTACCTGTTGACTTGTTTACCAACTTTTCCACATTTCTAAATTGTTATCCAGTTCTTACTTTTTCTATTTTCTATTTTCTACCGATTCAATTTTTAGAATTTCTGTTTTTTTATTCGAATAACCAGAAATCATGTAAAAAATTATGAAAATACACAGAGTTGAAATACAAAGATAAAGAGGGAAAATATCAGGACCACCAAATTTTATGCAAATAACCAAATTATTTGACTAACTGTTATGCGAATAGCTGAAATCCTCTGTGTACGATTCATACTCACTGTAAAAACAGCCAATCCTCCGACATCATTCAACATTTTTTCAAAGCCGACCGCCCATCCAGCAATCCTGCCGATTTCTTCCTCCTCCTTCTCGTCCTCATCGATATGATCGTTGATGTTATTAGCACTGCTGGCTGTGGAGAGCTGTCGGCCAGAGAGCTCCTGTTCTATAGTTACCAGTGACTACAACATACACAAAACCATGGAAAATTAACATCATCCAATCTGGATCAAATTTTAAATCAAAACTGAACAATGGTGTAATATTCATATATGGCACAGAACCCGGTATCTTTTTTTAGAGGTTATTGCACTCAAATTCAATAACACAAATCACAATCCTGTTACCGTATTCGATCCAATAAGCGCCCATGTCCCTATAAGCACCCCTCCCCCTTTTCGAGGCCTCAATTTCAATTGCCCAGGCTCAAATAAGGACCAAAACTACATAAAACGGTATAAATTTGCAAAAATTTTGACTTATTAGCACCTTTTCATTTTTATCAATTTTTTAAGCGCTCTGGGCGCTTATTGGGTCGAATACCAATAAGCATCAGAAGTCTTAAACAGATTTAGTGCTGGAGTACAGATGCTGAAGTCACATGTCTCTTTGTTCTATGACAATGTCCCAGTATGTATACTCTGTTATCCTAATGAGCCTGCCCGCCCCCCTCATCCTTCATCTTCTTTGACATCATTTTGATAGGTAACCAAGGCATAAATCACAGTACATACTTTTTCTTTATAAGTGACAACCTTCAACACAATACTGAAACTTAGAACTTGGTTTTAAAATGTGTGAAAATATGCGTGTTTAGATATGCACACTTTGGCATAATTTTTCATATGACTATTTCAACCACTATTCCTATCTAATCACAAACAATTTTTATACATCACAACGTCAACCCTTATTAACGTTAGCATTGATAATATTCAATCACATCCATACTCAATACTGGGTAGAACAATACGATATTTATCAGTCAGGCAAAGATATTGAAGTAAAATCCAAACATCACAACACAATTAATACATTAGATAGCAACAGTGTCTCTATATGAGTCTTACCCAGCGTCTAAATCGGCGTGGCATCCCAACGGTAAAAATTCAATGTCTGTTGAGTGCGTCAAATCACACAAAAAATACAACGACCTTTTACAAATTTACAGTTAGTGATATACGTCTGTGACAGAACTATTTTTGACACTTGCGCGACGATAAATCGTAATACTAAATCCTGCATATAAATGTTCCAAATGTTTCGTCCAAATACTCCGCAATGAACACTTAGAACAGAATGGTACGTACATGCTATCTATTTCTGTATAAACGTGTAAAATAGCATCTTCAACAAATATCCAAACAACTTGTTAACTGAGAATGTGACTACTGTGGTGTCTCATCCCTATGATTGATCACAATGTATGGAACAGATTACTTTAGCAACATATCTACCATCTCAACTGTCTAGTATTACCACAGCAACCACGGACTCCCACTGGTTACATCAGAGAAAACTTTCCTAGAGAAAACAAATATAATGATAACAGAACGTTGAAAAAAAATGTTTCCCTGCCTCTTCAACAAGTCTTAATTAACTCATTCAATAAAGTAAACAGGTTGTCTTGATTCACAGAAAATAAAATATTTCAACAAAACTAAACCTTCCTGTGAACTCCTTGAGAAAGATTTCAGCGCTGAATTAATACACAATTTTCTCACAATATTTATATCGCCTCTTGGCCACTCGATCTTTACAATAAAGATATTTGCATGGATATATTAAGAATATTCTAGGACATGTCACATACATTAATATGAACTTAATGTGTTGATAAGAATTAATTGTCACAACCGAGATATGTTACCATAATTATATTCTCGTGATATAAACATAAACTCTTTCTTAAGCTCCGAACATAACTCGAACCTTCAGTCCTTATTGGAAATGGTAGAAAATGCAAACCAATGTCATAGACTGTCAGAAGTATTCTTTGTACCTTGGATCCCCCCACCCTGAAGACATCTTTGAACTGTTCTACTTCTAAAACTGGAAAGAGTTCACTGTAGAATTACAGGGAGGTATGTGTTTATATGACCAAAATTTCAACGTCTACTTACTTTTGGTATTGACTTATAATAAAGGTTAGAGAGTTAAAGACAAAAGACTCTAGGTGATTAATACCCTCTTAGTGGCACTGACAGCCCTTGATGGAGGGCCATCAAAGAATCTATAGATAGATGTATCCAAATCTTTTAAAATGCATCAAATGAAATAGATCACAAGGTTCAAGAATATCCACATAATGAAAGATCATTAATATTGCATAGTCCTTGTGTAATGTCCCTTATATAAGACAGTTTGATATTCAGCTCACTATATCCACGTACAGGCTAAATATCCACTACAAAGAAATCAAACACGTGTGATATCCTCAAAATTTCATTTAAAAACTTCCCAATTTGATATGTAATGTCCAAACAACTGAACAAAAATGAAATTCCTGAAAGCCATTGTAAAAACATTTGTTGTATGCTTGAAGAATTAGAAAGATCCCATCGTCCGATTCTTATTTGAGATCCCAGAAATTATTGTAGCACAGATTGAATTTGTTTCCCAAATCTAAATGCACAATAAGAACATCATTTCCGTATATACAATCCCCTGGTCGTGGAAATCTGTTCTGATAAAACAGTATGAGGTGTCAAATCACTACCAATACACATACCAATAACGTTTATCTCTATCAACCAGGAGCTTGCCATATCCTCCAGGCAAAATGATAAATTAATACACATCACTCTGTGGTCACTCAACCATGGAGATATCGACAATTAAATTACTTGTAACTTAACCAGCCAACCACGCAATTAGGTCACAAAGCAATTATCATGAGCATCAAAAATATTAAATAAACCACAGATTGAATCCATGAAGATTAAAGATACCAAATATATCTCTATATACAAATGATTTTTTTATTTAACAATAAATTTTATCTTAGTGTGAAATATATAGCATTATAAATTGTGAATTTTGTCAGATACTGTATTTTCTATAAACAGTAATTGAGAACTAACAAATACTATAATTTATTGCTCTTTGATCTTCACTTGTAAGATTATATGAAGGCGACATTACCAGCATTTAAAGCTATTTTTCTTTATATGTTAAAATAAATGAAAGCAGAAAGACAAATTTAACTTTTTTGGAGTAATTTCACAAATATTTCTCGAATATCAAACTGAAGTCAAAAAGATATTTATATAATAATAATTACTAAATAAAATATATCATGGCCAAATAAATCCAGTCATTGTGAACATCTAGCTACATATATTTTGCATGAATTGCTTGCTTGAATCACTTTTTTAAAACAAATATTTCTGTAGATCTATATTGATACAACATATCCTGCTAACATATATATATATTTACAATTTTTTTCTTTTTCATTTATTCCGCAGGCTGTTCACATTTTTTTCTTTCAAATATCGTATATACAAGAGTTCCATTAGATTAATTGAAATTGAAGAAGTTTTTTATATTCAACATTACAAGGGTGAATAAACTTTTTTTTATATTACTCTTTGATTTAATTTTTGCTTAATTTCTGGTTGATAACCACTTACATAATGCAGGTTGGTAAGACAAGCTGAGTTCCTTTTCACCAACTTCCTATGAGGAGTGTTATCTCTACTTTTAACATTGCGGTCATTACGTTTTCTGAAAACTCGGTCGTACTGATCCTGCCGCTCCAACGAGGCACCGTGAATTCCTGGATTCAATGTCACGTCAAGTGAAAACTTTTCACTGGTTTCCGATTTTCTTCTCCTGAAAACTCTGCTCCCACTGAAGGTAACATCTAAATACATATTGTTGTTTTCTTTCTCACAGAGTCAACTTGTTCCAATACTATATCAGCAAACAGCTGTTTCCACTACTAAAATAGCACTGAATTCTAATATTTCACTGAGACCATGAAAACATAGCACTTTAGTATCCTATAACTTTTGGTGTTTGATAAGTTTTTCCTGGATTTCCTCTAAGAATTAACACAGATTCACAGACATAGCACTTTGTTGACCTCAACGTCCCCTACCTGTTTAGAAATGAGATAATGACTCAAACGCTATCCTGATCCCTATATATACATCCTGAGCCAACCTACTCCACATGGCACCAAGGACTTCCTTAATGACCAGTCACTTGGACACTGACCCTGCACTAATTGGATTATTATCTACAACATATCCTTTCAAGTCATATAACATCCTATTTAATCTCAGGTAAAGGCATTTATGTCTCAGACTGTCCCAGCCAATCAAATCGCTGATCTGTTCAACACTATGCCAATCGACCAATCAGAAGTGAGCTAGATCACAATAGCAGAAAAATCTCACCTCATAGGTAAAATGTTGAAGATTAATGAAATTATCTAAGTCACCATGCAGGTTTTTCTTGACCAGTACCAAGTCAGTTAAGTTATTGCATAACAATTTTACATCTTCATGTCAAAATCTATTATTTGTTGTAAATTGGATAACCATCTGTTTACAAACTTCCTGATTAAACAAGTTAACAGAGATGTTTTATTTCTCACTTGTATATAAGCAGCCATTGAACAAAGACATTATAACCTAATGATAACTTGATAATAGAATGTCTTTTATTTCCTATGGCTATGATTTAAATCAGTAATTAGAAAATTTTATGTAATTCCATAGACTGAAAAATGTCTTTTGCTGAAGTATAACCTAATCTACTGAATATAATCAAATATGGCATTTATACAGCTATCTTATATATGATATAAGATAGCTGGTATGTCCATATATAAAGACCACCTGCTTAATAAGGCCATGTTCCCATGGTCCTAAATGGTCTATTTTACAATTTGTCTGGTGAATAGACCACTTGGCTATAAAGTCCATTTTTTGTCTGTTAATTTGATGGTCTTTATAGACAGGTTTGAACGTATGTCTTCATTCATTTAGATTGTGAACTAAACAGAAAAGCTTTACTTTTTTTTTCTCACCAGAGCAAGGATATCAAAGATATATTTGATAAAGCTTTTCAGATGAACATGGTGTTTAAATATAAAACATGTGAAGGTTTCAAACACTTTAACTAAATGAAAAACATTTAACAAAAGAGGCTGACGATCCTTGGGATTAGATAGATTATTTGTAGGTTGAAGTTTTCTATCATTGCCTTGGACAGTTGACATAGACAAGAGAAGGTGTGTTATAACTATTTACTTAAGGTCTACTATGTTTGTATATAGACATTTATCTAAAGGTTTTATGATTATCAAATCACTATGTCAACTTGAAGTTTTTTGCCAATACAAATTTCCAATAGACTTTTTTGCCATTCTATAGTCTTTTCCAATCATTCTGTCAACTTGAACAGTACAGTACTAAACACTGTGAAATTTAAATAATTTTCAATTCATTTTTTTAAATGTTCAAATAAGAAATGACAACAAGTCACCAGTACAATGAATATTCAATCAAGAGAACAATACTTTATAAATCTACCAGAACTCAAAAGATCACTAGTCCCTACCTGTATAATATAAGTAAAACTTAATTGGTTAATTTCCATTTTTCTACCCAGGAATTTCTATTAGTGAGTACAATTCAGGTATGGGGCAGTTTGAGAAAGCCAATTTGGTGTACAGGGTGTAATTTTTCATGCCCATGGTTCCCTGAAGTTCTCACTTGGTGGCCTGGGACAACAACAACACAAAGAGTACAGGTGTCGACTACAACCAATTGTCACTCCCTAATTTCCTCCATTTATTCTTAATTGATTACCACTGGTGCCAATTTCTATCTCATGCAAGCCTTAATATAAATTATAGTTTGGTAATTATAAATTTGATTTGACATACAAAATGTCAATAACATAAAATCGGTAAAAAAAATTTCATTTAGTTGAACAATTATTAGGTTGATTAGAAATATGAAATTAGATAATCAACAAAAAAATATTCTATTAATGCAATTATAAATACTTTAGCTTAATAATCATAAAGTTGGCAGGACATATAAGTAATTAAATATTCTGAATCGAAGATAAAATTCCATGTGTGTATAATTATCAAACTCTGAAATGCAATGGTAAAGAAATTGAATACAAATTAAGATTGTATTTGAAATATTCTCACTTGTGCAGTAAATGCTGTTTCATATTTTAATGTCTGCAGTATGATAAATAAAAATAGAATCGTGAACATTCAATAAGGCAATCAGGAGGAAAAAATGAAATATAACGATTTGTTGACTAATTTGCTAGGGTCATGTACGGAGGACCTTCTATGTTAGCAGTGTTTAGTGTGTGGTGCGCGTTTTGGGAGACTGCGTGATAGTCGTGTTGCTTAGTCTTGTATAGTGGAACTCTTGCCTTTTTTATAGTGCTATATCACTGAAGCATGCTGCCGAAGACACCAAGCAATGAAACAAGATGAGGGAAAAATTATAATTGTTTGAAAAATAAGGATATTTGGAATCTTCAAAACATATCTTTTACATTTCTATATTTTTCAACTTATTTCAAATCTGATGTATGTTCATTAATAGTACTGATGCTTGTTTGATATAACGTTCTTTTGTATTACTTAATTTAAAGGTTTGATCTAATTGTAGTACATCTTAATTTTGTTGCTAGGGTATAACAACTTTACTCCTTTTGTTGAAAAAACCCCATCATGATTATGGAATGATTACCTTAGAGCTCCTACAGTGTATTTAGTTATACAACAGGTGTTTCTATATATAAAGTGATAATAGCTCTATTTTACAGAAAAATATGATAAAAAAATGTAATTAATATACCGGTACATAGCAGGAGGCCTAGCTAGGTTTGCATTTGATTTCGTTCAATAATAAAACTGAACCCCAGAGGAGGGATAATAGCTAACCCACAGACACATGGGTGTGACCCACAAACTTTGTACAGATGAATTAGTCCAAGCCGTGGTATGAGTGACGGGTCATTTTTCACTTTCCTGCCCCACATACCTTTAGCCCCTAATAAGATATAGGTGTAAGTCAACATGACACTGGCTAGGTGACAAAGGGCTAACCTGATCCCTTAAAGGAGCGGGATAGGCTCATCCTTTATGAAGGGCTCAGTTTAAAGTAATGACCCCCAAATCCTTATCAAAACAAACTATATCAATGCCAGTTGTAGTATAAACATTGAGGACATGATGTGTTTTGGAATGAGAGATAAAAACAAATTGTAAAACCAGTTTGTTTGTGGGATCAGTCTTGGCCATTAATCACAAGTGATCCTTACAACTGAAAAGTAAACAAATATTTCTGCCAGCGATTCAAGTGTTAATACTGACCATCTAAATGGCCACAAGCTCACCACAGTAATCCTATCCACACTACACACAAGGTATTATTTAGGAATGTCATATTTACATTACTGTTTTTAGCCTGGTATCCTTAACAGATCTTATTTCAGAAATACCCCATTTATTATCCTGGTATCCTTAACAGATTTTGTTTCAGAAATACCCAAGTTATAGCTGTATTTTTTTTTTGTTATTTACTGTTGTAAAAACTCACATCATCTTTATATCAATGGAAAATTAAATAACTTCAACTGTTATTATTATACAAGTTGTCGATTGAAATGAAAATAAAGTATGTATAATTACACTTAAGAAAACACAAAGATTTTTTAATTAAGCTTTAACAGCTTCACATTGACATAGATCAAAACTCAAGTTTAGTTGGGTACTTATCAAAACATGTACCTCTAAGAAATGTTCTTACAATTTCATATGTATGTTAAATCACCCCAAAACTCCAGAGCTGCTTCAAATATTATTGAAATCACTAGTACTGCCCGTCTTATAAAGTATAAAAGTAGCAATTAGCTAAATCAAATAAGAAGTTTCTTAATTGAAAATATGTGTATGATTAACGATTATCAACCAATATATATACAATGATGACAAACACATAACCCTGCATCCTAGTACCAATATCAATATCATAACCACTTTTAGTCACATGCATTGCCCTGTTCACATATTTACGAACAGAAATCATGAGCTATTTGTCACGTAATTTTTTTTTTCACCTGTGGGAATCTCAGGATCTCGTTGTTTATGTCTACAGTAAACAAATTCCTGATCCACACGATCTCTAATTTACAACCCCAGTTCAATAGTTAACATGAGAGTTAGCACAGGTAATTACTTTTTAATTGGATATACCTGTTGAACACAGGTTAACGAGATAATACCACAGGTGACACATTTCTCATCCACCTTACCAGATGTCAAAAATAGATTTATTCCCAACCTTATCAACTTCATCAAAGACAAGACAAATACAAAACACTTTGAACTTTTCCTTAAAAAAAAAAAGAGATATAATTTTTTACCCAATTGTTTTTAACTCAATTTCGGAACTTAAATAGAACTTTAAAACGTAGAAGTTAAAATCCTGTGTAAACATGTTCTGTGACCTTTGCAATAAAACAGATCTCAAATTTGTTGTTGTATACAACTGTAAGTATGTGATAACATACTGCAAACAAATTCTAACTTGATATCAAAATACATGTTTTATCCCAAATCTTCACAGTTCATAAAACTCCAAGATCAGATTTCAATAACAATATGTGTAGGTTGTCGACTATAAATGAAATTAACAATGAAATTTACAGTAGGTTTCTGTCTGTTCTTTTGACACACCTGAGAAATCAGTTTAATAATGACAATGCCATGAGGATAGAACCAGACCTTTATGATATGACTCCGGTGGTGTGATACGAGATGACTCCTACCGATACCATCTAAACGAGATGTAAATGAAGTGATCTGTTATCTCTTTATATAAAATGATGACGAACACGTAACCCTCCATCCTAGCACCTATACATAACAACAACAGAATGGTCGTTATAACTTTGGTGTTTATCAGGTAACAAATTGTTATTGAACGCTACGTTATACCAAATATTTATGGTAAAAAGTTTCTTTAGCAAGAACTGTCACCAGAGTGGAAGACTAATACCCCTACACAAATTTATCAATAACTCCATTAATAGGGGACATTGCAGAACTCTCTATATAGTTGACTCAACTCCGCTTATGTCAGGGTTCTGGGTATCAAATTTGATCATAATCTGTCAAGTAGTTTAGGAGGAGATCAACAAAGTTGTGTCTACAGACAGATGGACGGACGGACAACCCAAACCCAGTATTACCACCACCCCCCTTAACTTTGTTGTGGAGGTTATAAAAAGATACATTTAATTTTTCATTTACAGGAATTTTCCACAGTCTCTCCTCAAGGAATATCACAGGGCCTGTGACACAGGCTCTCTATAATAAATGTCATTAAATCTTTCTTCTTTTTTTTATGCTTTTACTGGCTACAAGCCCCCTTCTTCTGATCAATAAATATTGCCCAAATTCTTCATAATGTTGCACACGCCTTCATCAGAAATATTACACATCCCTTCTTAAGACATATCCAAGCCCCTGCCTTAAGAATTTTCAAGCCCTCATCTCCCTACAGACGCCCTTTTTAAGACCATCATTCCTCTTAGCAAACATCTAGACCTCTTCTAAGGAAATAATACAAAGATGACATTGGTTAAATGAACAAATACATATTACCACATATATAAACAAGTGTTTGATTTATATTACAGGTGTTCCAGTGCCATAATACTACAAACCAGTCAGTCCTTAAATCTTTTATAGGTTCAAACTGATTGGCTGTGCAAGTATTAAACAGTAAAACGGTATTTTATGACTTGTACTGATATAATACCTGTAGACTGACCTGTTAATAGGATTGTACTGTCCAAAAGAACTGAGAGCTTAGAGTGTGGATTATAACGTCATTCCAACTGGTCTCCCCATGTCCTGTTGTCAGTTTTTACTTCTTCTGTGTTACCATATAAAGAATCTTGTCTTCAGTTTCAAGCTGTTGTTTTTCTATAAAGGTAGTTTTTTTTATACAAAACTGGATTTACCCGAGTTCACTTTCAAAATAGAAAAAATGAAAACTTCTTGTTTTTATATATTTGTGATCTTTCTGCAGCAAACTGTTAAACCAACTGACACTTTTGTTTAAAGAAAGGTAAACTTATTAAGTTTTAAATTTTAGTACAAGTTGAAACCATAGAGACCAAGTATGACATTATACAGGTGTGCCAGAAAACACCCAGGGGGTATTAACCAACAGAAATTTGTTACTTGGTATACTGTATGGTTGTTAATTTTCGTGAGTGTGAAATCAATTTTCTGTTTAAGTTCTTATTTTCATGAATTATATTTATCACCTTTGAAATTGCCATTTATATGACAGGCTCTGACATGTAAAACCATGATTTTGATAATTTTTGCGAGATATTTATTTTCGCAAATTTGAATGAATCTGTGAATTTAGCAAAATAGTAAAATCCCACACAAATATTAGCAGCTATACAGTGCACAAAAGTTTTCAGTACCAGTAATAACATTTGATAAACGTCGAACAGACTTCAATAACTATTCCAGTGAACCTCATTGTTCATCAGTAAAGGAAACAACCATGTACAAGTTTTATAAAGAAGAGGACCTTTTATGATAAATTTGGTACCATATTCGACCCAATAAGCGCCCATGTCCCTATAATGGCCCATCCCCACTTTTCAGGCCTTGATTTCAATTGCCCAAGCATAAGTAAAGACCAAATTAGTTTAGATCTACAATGATTTCATCTTATTAACACTTTTTCAATTGTTTTAAACGCCCTGGGCACTTATTGGGTCGAATACGGTACTTTGAATTAAATGCTGACTGAAAATTATCATGAAAACTGTATTGGTTTCCTTACTGATTTCTTTTGCAAATTGATTTATGACTTACTTTGTAGAATAATTTTGTGAAAGGCTAGTCCGAATTTGATTCTATTAAGCATCCCCTTATATGCTTAAATTTTTTAAGCCCTTGAGGTGCATATTGGGTCGAATACGGTACTTGATATACACAACAAAGTCTCTGTGCCAGCAGGCCACCTGGGTACTCACCAAAAAGGCCCAGATCAATTTTGTTACACTTTAATATCTGTCTCTACAATAATCTATAGGTAAACTGTCAATATGATACATATCAAGGTTATTACATACATATCTATCAGCAGGGAATTGGCTGGCAGTTTACAGAAACCATCAAATGGGATACCTTGTAGATTAAATATATATTTTTTCTTGTATATCAACACTGAACCGTACGCCTAATCGTCTGGAACATAAGTAACAAGTTTGGTATATTGATGTAACTCACATAATTTAAATGCTTTCTGCACGAACAGTACAAGATTATTCACGCAAAAAAACGGCAAGAATCATAACATTTTACATCATAAGTTTCAAAGTTATTACGAATTATTCATACCGAGTTGTCGTCTGAGAACATTTTTGAAGCAGTTACGCCACCAGGTAAAATAGTATAATAAAGCAGAATTGAAAAACAGAATTTAGTCCATAGAGTTATAAATATAAATTTGGAAACATTAAATATCTGATGTCATGGCTCATGGCCATTCCTATGGATTTTAACCTTGTTAAGATCCACAGACAGATCTAATTAAAAGATATTATTACATACCAGCCTAGGAATTCTTCCTCTGAGCTATGATATTATACGAATGGATATATTGTAAGTGCAGCAGTGATTTTAAACAAACAGTGACCTCATACATAGATAAACAGAACCATGGCATGCTGAACTCCATTCACTATTTGATACCGTAATTGCTTAACTCCTATGACCATTTGATAATATACAAGTCAACTGGCGATCCAGGTCCAATACCACATCAAGTAAACACCTACTATGCTATGTGTTATATTTGTGGTGCTTAAATTGTTAAAATGGGAAATCAAATATCATACTTCACCAAACCTTAGAATTTTTGGTATTTGCCAATATCACGGTAATCAGGTATGGTACAATAAAAGCCTTGCCTTAATTCACCGAACGAATGCAACTAGGTTATGATTTGCCATTTAGATTAATGAGGTCTAGGTTATGATTTGCCATTTAGATTAATGAGGTATCAGAGGGAATGCCCAACCTTACGTTTTTTTCAAGAGATTACCAACTTCTTCCAGAATAAGACCTGTCACAAAGTAGCCACTCAGACCAATAAGAGCGATTCACAAAGTAGCCACTCAGACCAACAAGAGCGATTCACAAAGTAGCCACTCAGACCAACAAGAGATATGTACATCCGTTTATCATGTTATTTGTGTATTGTCAGAGCGTTTATAGGTATCATATAACACAGACAGGAAAGTTGTACAGGAAAACAACAAACATCATACAGAAAAAGAAAGTTTTATAAACGGAAGATAATTTGATCACATTTGTTATTCATATTAGTGCTTTGAATGCTTCAATTATTGCGTATACTACAGTTATCTGCCCTTGCAGGTAGGTATTTGTTGTGAGGTCATGTTTTTGCCAGCGTATCATGATACTTTTCAGAGAAAATGATGAGAGTTTTGCTCGCAAAAATAATGATTTCATAAGGGAAGTAACTCTGTAATAGGCAAAACATAAAATATATCCTCTCTGAATATTAATCAAATCTGCAGATATTGATATGGGATACATTGAAGACTTTGCGAGTCAAAGTTTTGTGTGAAATATTTCCTCAGTTTCATGAGTAGTGGGAATTTAGTTTACAACCTGATTCTCATAACATTGTTGTGTCAGCTAGGAGATCCTAAGTAACTATTCTCAAATCATAGCATTAACATTTAAGGAAAAGCTGTCACACTAAATGAATTGCACAACAAGGCATAGTAAACTTCAAAGTATTTGCATAAAGGAACAAGAGTCGTAAAACAGTGTGGTTTTATGATCTGTTTTCACCAGATCAGGATGACAAAAAGACCTTATATAACCACAGAACATACCATCGACCCCAGTTTGACCTTACCTCGTGAGAATGGCTGAGAGGCTGCTGTAATCGAGACATCTTGCGATGTCGAACATTGTGTGGCTTTGCCCATCGCTCTCCTGTATCGTCCACAGTCGTCCGTTCCTTTTCTCTCTACAACAGACAACAATAGAACATGTAACATAGTTCCAGCATCTGTATCAGTATATTCTATATTTGATCAAGGTTCGTATAACAGATTTGATCAAATACAACTTTGCATATGGTGATTTCAATAATCTCTTAAAAAAAACAAAAGTTTGCTTCTAAATTTTAGCAGTTTGTGACTGCTCTTCAAATACTAAATTTACCATACTGATCCCTTAGATCTGTCTAATCCCTCTCTATGTGAAGCAGTTGAAATTACCCTAGTATTAAGGCATTTTTCTTTATCACTGTATAATATGGGTGTATCAAGATTAAAAAAAAAACCGACATGAGGTAAGAACTTATTTACGTGAAGGTTGGATAAATCAACAGTAAATCACACTACCAAAGTTGTTTTGTTATTTCTAAAATTGACATGTTATTATGGCTGCTGTAAATTGGTACTGTACAGATAGTGCCTACATTAAGGGTAAGCACCAGACAGGTCACTAGCCAATACTTATGTTACTACTGCAGTACTGGTATTATCATTATCAATAGAATTTTACTTTATCAAATCAACATTTTTTAATAGAGTGCCAAAATCTTTGCCAAAATACCATTGTACTCTGACTGATAATTAGTGGTAAATAGAACATTATACATCTGCTTATGTCACAGACAACTTATAATATCATAATGGTGTTGCTTAAATCAGGGAGGAGGTCTTCTTTTATGGGAACTAGTTCATATACTATGACGCAAGACATTCATAAAGAAGTGTCGTGCATTATAGAATATGGACTAGTTTCCATAAAAGATACTAGAAGATAACTCAGATACTGAAAAATCGTACCACAAAATATATATCTGAGCCAGAGAGTTTGTTAAATAGTTTGTTAATAGATTTATTGCCTTACAAATGCCACCTGTACCGTCACCCTTCATATCTGTATTTTTACACTTGCAATTTGGTGGTTCATATCCGGAAATACACTTTTACAAAATTTAGCATTGTACATGAATTGGCATGTCAAAGACAGCACTATAAAATAAAACTACCACCAGAATATGTATGTTTACAGTACACAGCCAATTTACTACATTTTTACAATATTCAAGATGTATATGTTGCTAAAGCTACCAACCTTCAGAAAATGGTAAAAATCCTTGTAAGTAAAAGTTAAGGACAGTTTTCGCATGTCCTTACTCTTCTTTGGCTTCAGAATCATGTGTTCTGGGGTAAGAGCCCGCATATAGACGTTGTTTTTATCAAACTGCATTTTTTATAAAACCAACCCCGTTATTTGTATCACTATAGATGATATTTTTTACTTCTCGGATCCCTGGGGAGACATGAAACACATCATCTTGTTAATCCAGGTACTCATCCTTTCTCGTTTTGTCCAGGTGTGAATATTCTCATTAGATCCAATCAGCATTGTTCCTATGTTGTTAAATCATAGCATTTCCAGGTGATATAGATCTATATGTCTATTTACCTGTTGATGAGATAATCTACCTGTCCACTACATAGTGAATATGACTGTTTTCTCCTATTCATCACAATAGATAATATAACCAATTGTTCCAATAATAATTTATCCTGATGAATTTATCTGGTCCTGAGGCAATACAGGGACACAGCACCTCAGGGTTGTAAAACACGATCTCTTAATTTTACCTGTGAAAACACCTTAATTAGTCAAGCTCCTGTGAGAACGTTGCAGTTGATATCATTATATCACATTCCACTCCTCAACGTACCAGATAAGGTTCTGCCAGTGTTTATGTGATGTTTACCTTACACAAACAAATCTATTTCACATTTAACACGACTTGTAAATCATATGTTATGGATTCCTTCCATTCAAACTGATTTGACGAATCTTGTGTTGTAACCTTTATTTTGACAAAACTGTGCTTCCTTAGATCAATTTAAAATCCAAATCCAAGCAAATCCATTTTCCCCCCAGTAAAACACTTTTAGAAATGATTTCCGTTGAAGCCAGACGTAGAACATAAGTCAGACACTACAACATTCATCAATAACATGCATGCCGTTTATAGACGACACTTACAGGCAAAACCACACATTCATTGAAAAGTAAATTTGAATTTCAAATGCCATCTTTTTAACGGCGTGTTTACTGTCTGTAGTTGGTATAGAGTGTTGTATCTGCCCTTGAGTAAGTCCCAGCACAGATATAGGATTATCTATACAGATCCACAGGTAAAATGCACAACATCTGCATTAACTTCTGTCCTATCTACTCCAATCCAATATCATCAAGAATACACAATGTAATCCGATGAAAAAACTCTTCCAACCAATTAAACATTATAGAAAGTGATTAGTAAGGGCTGGAATCATAATAACATTTCCGTGATGGTCGAAGAATGGTTCACCGGCAAAATGAAAACGACGACATTTCAATCACGAGACTTGCCCCAGCCGATTTCTCTACCTGTGTACCCAGGGCCTTCTTAATCTCGTTAAAGGTGAGGCATTTCAATGTTTGTGTATGTCCCTTTACTACCGATAGCCTTTCTCAAACTGACAATTTTCAGAAGAGATCAAATGGTATAAAGGCACTAAGTAAATGGTGTTATTCTTACGACTTCTCCTAGCCGGACACAAAAGTCAAGGTACACATACCATAACAGCTAAAGATCATTGCGTCTATAGACATGTCCCCCCGAGTGGAAAAAATATTAGTCCACACAGATATTATTATATGATCTTCTAAAGAATTTAACAATTGTCAGAATACCATTCAACAATTAAATGCCGGACAATTCAACATGATTTAATTTCAGTCCTACGTCAGGTGACGCTGAAACGATTGATCACAGTTCTAAATGACTGCCTATTAATACCATAGACAAGAATTCTCGGTCCATATAGACTATTTATATACATCCGCATGTGTATGAAATTAATGTTATTTACAGACAAAGATGACATTGTCCTTGCTAGGGTACGAGTAAATTGGATCGGGGCGTCATTAAAGTAATTATCTATACAGAAGTATAACCTTCAGATGTCGAAGCTTAAGAAAATCCCCGATAAGACTAATGTATTACATTTCTAAACTGACGTGGAGATTAGATAGATCAATTGAACGACACACGCATGCTTATAATTACTTTTACGCCTGGTAAGAAATGCACAATACAAACACAGTATTTTTTGCAGAACAAGCCGGTAATTAATCATACCAGATTAATTACAAAGCTACCGCTTTTAATTACATAATTGCTGTCATTTGTCTACAACTAGATATTAAACAGGACCAATCAAAGAGAAATCCTATTTGTTTATTGTTTTACATCAGTAAATGAGTAATATGATGTGTCATATTTAGGAGGAGGAGAAAGTCGTACTATCCAAAGAAAAACCACCAACCAACAGTCAGCATTTGCCACGAGCGGTTTAGAATTTGAAACATAGACTTATTGTTATACATCAGAACACTTTAACCCCTCGGCCACTATGAACTAGGGCTGTAACGAGTATCCGAGTACTCGAGTATTCACGAATTATTGAGAAAGATCGGATACGAATATTCGTTACTCCTGATATTTGTGGATCGCGATCTTTCAAAAGCAAAAAATAGTACCTTCTTTAATCCTGTCATAGCTTAAAAATGTGAAGGAATGTACACTAAAGTCTGAATATCATCGATGTTTTCACTTTGAAGTAGACCGGAAGTACACATGAGCTGCGTGAAGTTAAGCTAGCAACATGTTATTTTCGTACCCACGCTTCGATGCAATGTTGTGAATTCTTCATAAAATAATAATGATAAAACATAATTATTGACTTCTAGAGATGTAAAAGATTATTATCGATTTCGTTTTCATTACGGGTCGAAAATATGTAAAAATACGAATATATTATATTAGGCAACTGAGTACTATTAGGCAACTGAGTACTGTAGATGTGAACCCCATGTCAAAAACGAAAGGTAGGCTAATTATGAGTCAAAATCATAAATCACCTGATTAGAAATAAAAACTATAGGCCTAGAACCAAAGTAAATTGTAACTACTCTTATAGACTTTAATTTTTTTTTCTTAATTTCAATGTTTTTCTGTATTTGATCTAAATAAAAGTAACAATGAAATGTTTTGATATGGTGATTTATGACTTACCATGATAATGTATATACAGTGTACCTGTTCACAGATGGTTTGACTTTGATTCATGCCGTAATTGATGTGCAGTAGTATTTTTGAGATGACGTTATTTCAAAATTCAAATGATTTGATTTTTTTACAGTTACAGTGACTGAATCCTACTGTACTTCACCTGTAACTCTATTGCTTAATGATAAGGAATGTAAAACTGCTAAAATTGGTTTTATTATCAATCAAACATTTATCAATATATAAGACCATTATTGATTTATCAATAAAAACAGTTTTACTGCAATTGAATCTTTTGCTTGTATCTAACTGGTGATTCGTGGTTCGATCTGTGAATCGTCAAACCTGAATCGTGGATCGGATCGGATCGCCACATGTTAGATAATCCACAGCCCTACTATGAACCCAGAAATTTCCATATCCGCCATAGAAAAGGTACAGAACACCAGAACTCCCCATTCAAAGGGGTACACTGTGTCTCCTATCTTCACTGATTTATCTATAAGTTATCACACACTATACACTACTGCTTTACAAGTATCCATTCACTAAGAAGGCTTGTGTTTTTATTTTGAAAAAAAAAAGCAAAACTTTTAGGTAGAGTTGTGGTGAGCTAAAACATAATAGTTGTTTATTAAAGTGATTACTATTTTTAATTTTCTAAGTTCAAAATATTCTGCCATGGATGAGTTACAAATTAAGAATATTTACTGAATTCAACCAAAATTTACTGTCAGTATCTATATGACAATTAACAACTAAAGTCATGGCCATCGTTAAATTTTTAGATTTTCAGCTAATGAATGAAAGGCGTCTTTAAAGTGCTAAACACACTTGCCAATTATTTCTATAAGTCATATGCCTACAAAATCAGTCACCAAACCGTTACTGGAATCTGCTCAACATAAAAGTCTTGCAGTCCACCAATGTCAGGACAGCAGGATTATAGTAAAATGTAAAGACACCTGGATTACTTGGCCATTACAAACCAGAGATGTGCAACTTAGTGGCTGAATAAAAGATACTAATTCAAGTCACTAACAGCCCAGATGTGATTGGAAAATGGTCAAATGTCAGACACCTTAAGTTAACCACTTTATATAAATAGCAACCACCATCAAAAGGTGGAAGAATACTGGCTGGACATCAAATATCTTAACCACTTGGCCATCGGTCAGTCCAAATATCTACAAGAGTCAATCATTTCCAACAACCAGTAGTTAGTTATCTATAAGGGTTCTTCACCAAAATAACCACCAAGACAATAGCCATTGTTTGGAGCCAGACTGTCACAGTGCCAAACTATTGGCTAACGGCCATCATCACAAAATGGAAGGCCTCTCAAAGCGATAAGTAGGCCATATTTGGTAGTGAATGGGTTCTACAGTGATTAGCATGCATGCTTTGACACAGAACTCTGTTATCCAACAGGACCAACATATCAGCCCTGTCCAATCACTGCTTCTGGGGGTAAATAAAACAAGGAATGGATAAAGCCAAAATCATGACTTGACACATTTATCTAAAATACCCAAATCAGCCGTTCTGACACACTTATAACCAAATTTGTGAAGTTTATCTTTTTAGAAAAAGGAATGTGAGTCAGAGGAGAGAAGCTGTTTGTCTGAACTTATTGACCCCTGGAAATTCATCATAAACTATTTGCGCGAGAACAGTTCAAATGTGTCTTCAGCAGTGAATGGGTTAAACTGTATCTTAAGTATAACATCAATGTAGCTCTAATTATACCAAATATCCACTTATGTTGGGTCATTAAAACATAGCTTGCATGTGATGGCATTCCTACTCATGATGGTTCACAGTGTTTCTGTAAATGTTAAGAAATGAACTGGTCTAGATCTCTTCTGTTGATAATATATGGCAAATGCAAAGACAAGTGATCACTCTTGGTAGTAAGCAATGAACTTTTAGTGTGATGTTGAGAACAGTATACTAACTTCTACAATCAGACACCTACAGTAATCTTAAAACGCCCCCAACAATGACCATGACACAATATGTGCATCTCAAATCAATAAAATGAAATTGAAACAGGTGCCAAACTGCAATAGATAAGAAAAGGCTTTAGACCAGGTATGCGAGTACTGTAGAATAACTGCATTGAGAGATATCACATTGGCATGACTAACATTAGAGGCTTGATCAAAATCCCTTTAAATTAATGTTACAAAACTTTATATCTATGAAACAAAAACTTATTCATGACTTCATTTTGAGAAAGGATATTATAGGCTTAGGTATATATTCATCCCATCTTTGTTTTAACGAAATAATCAGGACAACAGAAAAATCTAATGAACCCCACATGTTTGGTTGATCCCTGACGGGACATGCATATAGAGTAGGGGGATGAAAAGGTTACATAAGAAAGCTGTTGTCTTGTCACTCTACATATGACAAACGACTCTCAGGATTCACCACACAAGTCGGGTTGTTTGGATATGAAAACATCCGTATTACAAAACTAGATAGAAAATTTGAAATGTGAACTTTCTTCACGTTCACCTGGATAAAGACAAGCCGATAAAAAGTGGAGATATCCAGACAGGCAGTCAATCCTTGATGTAACCCAAGATACTGGGACATCAAACAGGCATCCACATTCTCAGAGCAACTCAATTCAAGGAGAATAACTCCAAAACAAGAGAAAGTCAATGACCAAATTTTAACTCATCCACCTCTGAAATTCACAATAGACTAGTCTAGATTTTGATTTAGAAGAGTCTAAATGTGTCTTCAAGGATGAATGAGTTATAATACCAAAGCAAAGGGTCATAACTGCATAATGGAGCTGACCCAGTATTACTTCAAAATTTCACAAAAAAGGACCATCGTGTTAAAACAGTGAACCAAGTGGCATCATAAACTTAACAAAAGTATAAGATATATACACAAAGGTATATTTGATTTTATAGCATATTGTTTGGTAACCTTGAAAGATAATCACGTGAAAACTTTAACAGTTGATGGTCTAACAAGATTTCAATGGATCTTCAAAGTCCTACAACCCAAAAGATGAAAATTTGAGCCAAGATAAAACATTTTCGGTCATGTTGATCAAAGATCCAAATATAGATCAAAGTGACCAACTTTTGACACATGACACTCAACCAAATATATATGAATCTTATATAAAAGTAGGTATGTTAAAGTAAAGTATTATATGGAATAACAAATTATAAAATTAGAAACCTGGGGTACCATTGGGAGACTACATATCATTTACCTGTGTAACTTTCTCAGTACCAGTAACCTGGGTTACTATTGGGAGACTATATATCATTTACCTGTGTAACTATCTCAGTAACAGTAACCTGGGTTACTATTTGGAGATTATATATCATTTACCTATGTAACTATCTCAGTAACAGTAACCTGGGTTACTATTGGGAGACTATATACAGTCGAAACTCGTTATCTCGAAATTCAACGGACCAACGAAAATAATTCGACTCATCCGGAATTCGACTCAAACGTAATGCCATTAGGTTTGGGCAGAACGTGGTTTTCAACGGTCCTTATATCTTACGACAGTCGGGTACATGGCCTATTACCGTGTTCAGCATATTATCGTGATTTTCCAACTCATAAGGTTTGTATTAAATGTTTTTAGTTATATGTTTTCAGATGTTTTCGGATTTTTTTTTAAATACATTTGTAAATAAAAAAAATGAATTATGATAATATGATCGTCACGATAATAGGCATGCACCCTGATTGCCCGGTGGTATACGTATACTGACTTCAATGGTTCATACATCAAGCATATATGGAATATAGTACCTGAACAAATAAAAAAGCATCATTCTTATTTCAGAATTTAATGGTATTTCAAAATAGTAAAATAAACAATAGTTTTCACCTACCGTGAGCAGACTACACTCTCCGTTTCTATTGGTTAATATAATTTACGGTAAATGAAACGAAAGTAGATTTCTATTTTTCCAACGAAGAAATACATTGTATGACTAAGATACTAGTACATCTGCAACGACTAGTTAAACATTTAGCATTGTGGGTTTCTTAAATTATTTTACACTATCAACATTCCATACAAATCTTAGAAAACACTTTCGTTTCTAATGATTCCTAAACAAACACGCTTCCGGTCATGATCGAGCCATGCCGAGTGTGATTTTGTAAACACGCGTGTTTATGTACAGGTAAGTCACAATTTTAAAGTGACACTAATTAGGAAGCCAGCCTTGAGAGGATTATTAAACAATTATTTATTAGCAGTCATTGTTGTAGTATGTTCCCATAGGCCTGAATCTGCATATACCGATCGCGATATGTGCATGTAAACCAATCACGTGTTACGACAAACCACAGGTGAATTTCAATTGTTTGTATCCATGTTATATTTACGTAATTGTTGGGTTTTTTTATTTAAAATTTTGACTAAAATTAAATTCGAGATAGCGACTATTTTTTTCTCTGAATATCCGTTCTAGGGACCAGGAATTGACTTTGACACAACCGGAGTTTCGAGTCATCGAAATTCGAGTCATCCGATCTTAAAATACATACACAAAGAAGGACAAAAAACGGGACTTGAAAATTAATTCGACTCAACCGGAATTTCGACTCAAGCGATTTTGAGATAACGAGTTTCGACTGTATCATTTACATGTGTAACTATCTCGGTAGCAGTAACCTGGGTTACTATTGGGAGACTATATATCATTTACCTATGTAACTATCTCAGTAACAGTAACCTGGGTTACTATTGGGAGACTATATATCATTTACCCCTGTAACTATCTCAGCAACAGTAACCTGGGTTACTATTGGGAGTCTATATATCATTTACCTGTGTAACTATCTCAGTAACAGTAACCTGGGTTACTATTGGGAGACTATATATCATTTACCTGTGTAACTATCTCAGTAACAATAACCTGGGTTACTATTGGGAGACTATATATCATTTACCTGTGTAACTATCTCAGTAACAATAACCTGGGTTACTATTGGGAGACTATATATCATTTACCTGTGTAACTATCTCAGTAACAATAACCTGGGTTACTATTGGGAGACTATATATCATTTACCTGTGTAACTATCTCAGTAACAATAACCTGGGTTACTATTGGGAGACTATATATCATTTACCTGTGTAACTATCTCAGTAACAATAACCTGGGTTACTATTGGGAGACTATATATCATTTACCTGTGTAACTATCTCAGTAACAATAACCTGGGTTACTATTGGGAGACTATATATCATTTACCTGTGTAACTATCTCAGTAACAATAACCTGGGTTACTATTGGGAGACTATATATCATTTACCTGTGTAACTATCTCAGTAACAATAACCTGGGTTACTATTGGGAGACTATATATCATTTACCTCTGTAACTATCTCAGTAGCAGTAACCTGGGTTACTATTGGGAGACAATATATCATTTACACCTGTAACTATCTCAGTAGCAGTAACCTGGGTTACTATTGGGAGACTATATATCATTTACCTGTGTAACTATCTCAGTACCTGTAACCTGGGTTACCATTGGGAGACTATATATCATTTACCTGTGTAAATATCTCAGTAACAGTAACCGGCTACCGTTGGGAGACTATATCATTTACCTGTGTAACTATCTCAGTAACAGTAACCTGGCTTACCATTGGGAGAATATATCTCGTTTACCTGTGTAACTATCTCAGTAGCAGTAACCTAGGTTACCATTGCATTGGGAGACTATATATAATTTACCTGTGTAACTATCTCAGTACCAGTAACCTGGGTTACATTTGGGAGACTATATATTATTTACCTGTGTAAATATCTCAGTAACAGTAACCGGCTACCGTTGGGAGACTATATACATAACTTACCCCTGTAACTATCACTTACCCCTGTAACTATCCTTGTAACACGGGCGGCTAAATCTCCAACATTTGGTAAATTCAGAGTATCCCATTGAAAGTAGTTTTGAGCTGTTGCCATCAAGCCTCGCGGCGAGAATATTCCTACGGAGAGTTCCAGGGAATCCATGACAGCTCATTCACACAGTTAACCAGGGTTAAATCATAGTCAGTTATGAAACAGACTTTTGAGTCAAGTTTTTCGGTTACCGAGGATTAAAAGTCATCAAAATACGTCAAACAGCTATAGACATACATTTCAAACACTAAAGGTCACAAAAATACCTCATATAACTGAGTGCATACATACTAAAGAAGCTATAGCTAGAATCCAAAGCTTTTAAGCTGATTCCAGCAATGCTGCAAACTTCATCAAAACGGTAATACTCCAAATTTCACGACCAGCTATTTGTTTCTCAGACGCCAGCTCAGCTCCAACCTCAGTTTGATTTTTCACGTCATGACCCATTCTTCATGAAATCAGCTCGGCTCCTGAACAAAACTTCCGCGAAGCCATATTACCACTAAAGAGCTAGGCGGAAACTTTTAAAGTGTTATTATAATTACGATTGCCAGTGAGATGATTATCCAATGGCCAGCTTCAATGGTATGATACGGGTTCTTAACACTCCCGTAGTCCTTACATAACTCGGTCGCAAGTGTATTGTTACACTTCACTTCAAAATATCCATATTTAGTTTCTTCCACCACTATAAAGTGGGAAAAAAATTATGAATATGCACACAAAAGATTTATCGTCCTGGGTATATATCGTCCATAAGGGTTTTATGCATCCTATTAGAATGTAGATTGGAGCTCATGGTATAAAACATTACAAACAGCAAAGGACGGATAGGAAGCACCGGAAATATTTTAAAAACTTTAGCGTAAATTCCTTTTCACCGTCCACTATTCAATAAATTAATGCTTCACCTCCATTCAACATATCAATGTTAAGTCAAAAAGTACAACTTTTTAACAAAACTTTTTTGTTACGTACTTGGTTCTGCTAGTGTATCAGTGATGCACGACGACCTATGACCTAGTATAGCTCCCATCCTGCGTATTTCTTTACTTGTTTGAGGCGTGTAGCTATTGTGTATGTACTACACATCATTTTCTTCACGGTGTATTAATTCACAAAGGAAATATTCTCAACTGTAACCTACAAACTGAGTGTTTTCCTCACAGTAAATCCACCTAAGGAAGCTTAACTGTCGGTCATCTATCGGTCAGCAGACAAATATACCATTTTATCATTAACAGACATTTTCTGCAAGTTGGAGATTACTGTTACAAAATTTTCCCAAAACATAGAATAAGAACAGGAGACACCCTCAGACAATAACTGTGACATTACGAGATGGCCAAGTTAGATATCTACATGATGTCTATGGTTAAGCCACACCAAATCTGTCTTTTGTTCCTGTACTTAAGTACAAGCGACACACTAAACTCAGAGTATACACTAATTTGACAGATACATTTGTAACGTGTCACTCCTGCTGAGTGAGATTGAAAGGAAGAGTTTTAAGTATCGTAGTGATGTTATGATAGATCACTGTATCACATAGGTATATAGAAACACTATCACAATGAACCGGGTGGATTATCCCAATTACACGAAGCAACATAAATACTTTGATGTATGAGGAATTATCCTAGCGAACATGATACTCAACCATTATTTATCAGATATTATGTTGCAAATCCCTCGGATGATATATATACGTCAGAAGAGGCTAAAAGCTAATCAGCCAAGACAGTATTCAATAACAACTGATGCTTCACGACTACATTTGGGAAGGGGGCATATATATTTTTTTCCGTATCCATTGTTTTATATTTCTGTCCACCTCATCCAAATACCTAATTTATATCCCCCACCTTCCAGCACTATCATCCAAAAGACCAACTTGGAACCCCTCAAAAGAGCTATCATCCAAGAGGCCAACTTAAACTCACACACTTATAACCCCTCCTAGAACTTTTGTCCAAGAGGCAAACTTATAGCTCCTCCGCTCCTCCTAAAACTATCATCAAAGAGGCCAACTTAACCTCCCCCCCCCCCCATAAGAGCTATCATGATCCAAGAGGGCAACTTATACCCCCTCAAAGAACTATCATCCAAGAAGCCAACTTATAACCCCTCCAAAGAACTATTATCCAAGAGGCAAACTTAAACCCCCTCCAAAGAGCTATCATCCAAGAGGCAAACTTAAACCCCCTCCAAAGAACTACCATCCAAGAGGCAAACTTAAACCCCCTCCTAGAATTATCATCCAAAACGCAAACTTAAACCCCCTCCAAAGAGTTATATAATCATCCAAGAGGCCAACTTAACCGCCCCAATAAGAGCTATCATGATCCAAGAGGGCAACTTATACCCCCTCCTAGAACTATCATCTAAGCGGCCAACTTATAACCCCTCCAAAGAACTATTATCCAAGAGGCAAACTTAAACCCCCTCCAAAGAACTATCATTAAGAGGCAAACTTAAACCCCCTCCAAAGAACTATCATTAAGAGGCAAACTTAAACCCCCTCCTAGAATTATCATCCAAAATGCAAACTTAAACCCCCTCCAAAGAGCTATATAATCATCCAAGAGGCCAACTTAACCATCCCAATAAAGAGCTATCATGATCCAAGAGGGCAACTTATACCCCCTCCTAGAACTATTATCCAAGAGGCCAATTTATAACCCCTCCAAAGAACTATCATTAAGAGGCAAACTTAAACCCCCTCCAAAGAACTATCATTAAGAGGCAAACTTAAACCCCCTCCTAGAATTATCATCAAAAATGCAAACTTAAACCCCCTCCAAAGAGCTATATAATCATCCAAGAGGCCAACTTAACCATCCCAATAAAGAGCTATCATGATCCAAGAGGGCAACTTATACCCCCTCCTAGAACTATTATCCAAGAGGCAAACTTAAACCCCCTCCAAAGAACTATCATTAAGAGGCAAACTTAAACCCCCTCCTAGAATTATCATCCAAAATGCAAACTTAAACCCCCTCCAAAGAGTTATATAATCATCCAAGAGGCCAACTTAACCGCCCCAATAAGAGCTATTATGATCCAAGAGGGCAACTTATACCCCCTCCTAGAACTATTATCCAAGAGGCCAACTTATAACCCCTCCAAAGAACTATCATCCAAGAGGCAAACTCCATGAGGCAAACTTAAACCCCCTCCTAGAATTATCATCCAAAACGCAAACTTATAACCCCTCCAAAGAGCTATATAATCATCCAAGAGGCCAACTTAACCGCCCCAATAAGAGCTATCATGATCCAAGAGGCCAACTTATAATCCCTCCAAAGAACTATTATCCAAGAGGCCAACTTATAATCCCTCCTAGAACTATCGTCCAAGAGGCAAACTTATAACCCCCTCCAAAGAACTATTGTCAAGAGGCAAACTTATATATAATTATAACCCTTCCAAAAAACTATCGCCCAAGAGGCCAACATCTACCCCCCATAAGAGCTATCTTCCAAGAGGTCAACATCTACCCCCATAAGAGCTATCTTCCAAGAGGCCAATATCTACCCCCATAAGAGCTATCTTCCAAGAGGCCAATATATACCCCCATAAGAGCTATCTTCCAAGAGGCCAATATCTACCCCCATAAGAGCTATCTTCCAAGAGGCCAATATCTACCCCCATAAGAGCTATCTTTAAAGAGGCCAATATTTACCCCCATAAGAGCTATCTTCCAAGAGGCCAATATCTACCCCCATAAGAACTATTTTCCAAGAGGCCAATATCTACCCCCATAAGAGCTATCTTCCAAGAGGCCAATATCTACCCCCATAAGAACTATCTTCCAAGAGGTCAATATCTACCCCCATAAGAACTATCTTCCAAGAGGTCAATATCTACCCCCATAAGAGCTATCTTCCAAGAGGCCAATATCTACCCCCATAAGAACTATCTTCCATGAGGTCAATATCTACCCCCATAAGAACTATCTTCCATGAGGTCAATATCTACTATTCATAAGAAATTTTTATCCAAGAAGCAAACTTAGTAACACCCCTCCCCCACTGGTAGATAATGGTATAATATTGTTGGACATTAAAACACATGGTACCAGGATGTACCGCCGTGTTTTAAGACAATTTCTGATGGCAGCGTCATAATTTACACGTAACCCTGCTATTGAGACACACTTATGGATGTCAATTATCAAAGTTATTATCGGTAGATCACGGAAGTCGTATGTTCAGTCCAGGATCACATGCCCCTCAGAAAGTAGAACCGAGTTACTTGACATTTATAAGTGGCGCTATACCAGCATTCCCAAACTAGAGCCTTGGCACTGGTATTGGACACAATTGTAATGCTCTCGCTCTCTAAACCTAGTTACATACACGACCTGTTTCTATCTTATACACTCAAACCACTTCAGAATTCACAAGATTTTATTTTTAAGAACTTGCCTTAGAGAATTAACAGTAATGAATTTTCCTAACAAAAATTATGTAAATTTATGATTCACAATGTACCTAATTATCTCCATTGCTAGACAACATGAAGACACTAAAGCAAATGTATGAAACTTAATTATGTCATTTATAATTAGTTATTAAATTGTTTTGATGGGCTACAGTTGCAAAATGGTTTGAAGCTATTCTGACATATTACCATTATAGCCCACCACCTCTGGGTTTTGAGTCTGAATCCCATTATGATATGTCACATTCTTATATGACTGTTAATAAGACATCAAGCAAAAACAAACATCCAAGAATTTGAAAATCTTGATGTGACGAAAAATGAATACATCTCCTTTTCATCTCTGATACAAAATTTCCAGATTATACTGTATCCAATTTAAATGTTAAAACAGTTTTAATGAAGGTGTTGAATTGCTCGTAAAATATTCTAATATATTTTTATCCCGTTCAATTTCAAAGAAAGAAAAAACATTCTACGTAAACAAACACTTCCTTCTTCCTTGTATAGACATTTTATGGACTTTCTATCCAAAATTGACTTTGATATCTTTTAAATACTGCAGGTGTATACATCAGCCAGGAAGAGTACAACCAAATCTGAACAGGCACACAATCTGTAATATGGCTATTTGTGGGGTCTTTGTGAAGAAATGGACTCTTCCAATTCAAAGGTGGGGATAGTTCATTATGGATTTTCAGGGGTGGATGATTTGAGATTAAAGTTGAAAGAATAAAACTAGCCCCAATGTATGGGTTGTGAGTTTGCATCCAAATGTGGGGCAGGTGTCATGTAACGACTGCAAGTGGGTCATTTTTTTAAGAGCATATCTATTCAAGCCTTCCTTAACTCATGATCATTTGACCCCTGAAGACATATATAGTCTCTTCTAAATCAAAGATTAGACCAGTTCACTATGCAATTTCAGGGAAGGATGAATTAAACAACCCTAGCAGTCAATAGAACATAAAACAAATACAACCAAGGTTAGTATACAATGGGCTTATTTTGGCCCTCCTGAGTTTCTATTTCTAGTGCATAGTACTCACATTGGGCTGTCTCAATGACATACGGACCAAGTTGAGGAGGTGTTTAGCACTGAAGTAGCCAGTCAATAAATCTTACAAGATCATGCTCAGCTATCCATTATATATGGAATGTGAGTGTTTTAGGTTCAAAACTACCTCTGTTTATATACTCGAGAAGGGAAAACATTTCAAAGTTGTCATTATTTATAATTCTGCAGTATATTATGCAATTGGTAGCCATTTGATGTCGGCTATAGGTTTAAAAGTAGACCGCAGGTAAGAATTTTGCATATCAATAATATTGACTAAACGATATGACAACGCACTATGGTGACAGAACATTTCCTATACCACAAGGTCATCTAAGTGTTTGAATACTCATACAAAGTCATGTAAGTGTCTGGATATAGTGATTTAGAAAAACTGTTGACCTTAAAAAAAAAATCATCAATGAACAAAGTTCTTAATACAGGTAATCTTTTTGTCTATTAATGATCCACTTTAAAATTCATCAATCAATATCAATGAAGTTCCTTCTAAATTCAGAATTAATCAATTCACTAGATATCAAATTGAAGTCAAGCAACATTATCTCCCCTTAGTTTAACTTTCCTTAAATATAGTATAAAAATAAAGGTTCCGTTGAACTAACTGTACTTGATATTTTGATGAAGAACTTAAAGTCCCTTCAATCTATGAAGAATATTAAAATTTCTTACAGATATATCTAAATGAAAAGAAGACTGTTGGTATTTCAGTAAAATGGCCTATTTTGGCACTGTTCCTTAGACCTCTGGGGCTAACTTTTGTGGACTTAAAATGTCAATTAACTTTTGAATATGAAAGATTTCTATAGAATGTTAACATGTTATGTTTAAGAACTTTAGAGAAGGTGAATACATATATGTAAAATTACAAACAAACTGACAATAAATAAAAGGCGTATATCATTTATGTGTCAATGTACTGATTTTTTAATATCAAAAACTGAAAATACTGTAATATGTTGGCCAGAAAGTCAATACATACTAGAAAGGCCTGCCACTACACACAACAGAATGATATACCCATGCACATTCTCAGACACTTTAGAATTCCCTATTCACTCAGCTACAACAGCACAACATAGTCAAATAGAAACTCTCAGGGTCAGGGAGAGGCGCCCATTATCATGTCACAATTAAATCATATCACCGACAGTAAAATGATACCAAAACTGACGCAAGATCGACCAAAAACATATGTCTTGGTGGGTAATACATATAATCAAGTCTTTTCAGGGTACCCCATGCATGTCTCTGTTAAGAAACATTATTACAGGGAAAGAACAGTATGTGACGTTTTACCCAAAGGACACAATGTATAAGGAATCTAAGGATACAGTAGACTATTACATGAATCTCAAGCTGAATGTGAAATTATACATGATGTCAGGAATGCAAACATCATATAAATTCTAGACATAAAATCAAATGAAATATTTTGTGTGTGTAAACATGAGGAGGTTTTTTTTGTGGTTTCTCTTTGAATACAGCAAACGATATTGAATGTTACAACAAAGCCGCGCCACAAACCATGAACTTAAATGCACATATGAACATTTCATGTTGCAGATTATTTGACGAAATTTAATTGTAATTTGCAAACTTACAAATATTTCTTTACCATAACTGTCAGATAACAAGATGTTCAAGGATTTTTATCATAAGGAAAATCAGACCACCAATTAAAGAGAAAAAACTCAGACCTACTTTTAACACCTGGTAAAACGCCTAATGAAAGTGTAAGGTCTATAACATCACTGGAGTAAACCTTTCTATACATACAGCTCCTTATATAATTAGTTCACTAGATAGTTGGTTGCTTATGATTAATTTCCTTAATAACAATTAGGCTCATCAAATGCAGGGAGGACCTCTGTATGTATGTTAATGATGATAAGACCATGTGTCTTTTGGGAGCCTGCGGTATGTTTGTGTTGTTTGTGGTAAGACCGTGTGCCTATTTTAGGAGGACCTATGTATGTAATTTGTTGTTTGTGGTAAGACCATATGTCTTTTAGGAGGCTGTGGTATGTTTGTGTTGTTTGTAGCAAGA
Organism: Argopecten irradians irradians; assembly: GCA_004382745.1. Classification (NCBI taxonomy): domain Eukaryota; kingdom Metazoa; phylum Mollusca; class Bivalvia; order Pectinida; family Pectinidae; genus Argopecten; species Argopecten irradians. The sequence continues at coordinate 45,816 of SAYR01063209.1, read as the reverse complement.
CCATGTGTCTTTTGGGAGGACCTCTGTATGTAATTTGTTGTTTGTGGTAAGACCATGGGTCTTTTGGGAGGCTGCGGTATGTTTGTAATGTTTGTGGCAAGACCATGTGACTTTTGGGAGGACCTCTGTATGTAATATGTTGATGGTGGTAAGACCATGTGTCTTTTGGGAGGCTGTGGTATGTTTGTGTTGTTTGGGGTTAGACATGTGTATTTTGGGAGGACCTCTGTATGTAATATGTTGATGGTGGTAAGACCATGTGTCTTTTGGGAAGCTGTGGTATGTTTGTGTTGTTTGTTGGTAGACTATGTGTCTTTTGGGAGGACCTCTGTATGTAATTTGTTGTTTGTGGTAAGACCATGTGTATTTTGGGAAGCTATGGTATGTTTGTGTTGTTTGTTGGTAGACTATGTGACTTTTGGGAGGACCTCTGTATGTAATTTGTTGTTTGTGGTAAGATCATGTGTCTTTTGGGAGGCTGTGGTATGTTTGTGTTGTTTGTGGCAAGACCATGTGACTTTTGGGAGGACCTCTGTATGTAATATGTTGATGGTGGACCATGTGTCTTTTGGGAGGCTGCGGTATGTTTGTGTTGTTTGTGGCAAGACCATGTGACTTTTGGGAGGACCTCTGTATGTAATATGTTGATGGTGGTAAGACCATGTGTCTTTTGGGAGGCTGCGGTATGTTTGTAATATTTGTGGCAAGACCATGTGACTTTTGGGAGGACCTCTGTATGTAATATGTTGATGATGGTAAGACCATGTGTCTTTTGGGAGGCTGTGGTATGTTTGTGTTGTTTGTGGTTAGACTATGTGTATTTTGGGAGCCTATGGTATGTTTGTGGTAAGACCATTTGTCTTTTGGGAGCTGTCACTGTCCACTAACATTGTATATGCCTTTGCGCCCCAAAGTTCATTGCGACGTCATAGCTTTGTGACATCACTTTTGTAACGTTATTATTGTAGAATGAATAAACCATGAACTAAAAGTATGTTTGTGATGAATGTCTCCATATTATATTTGGCCAATTACTATTTCACTGAAACATACTGCTTGAGACTCTTAACAGCAAAACCCACACCCAATCATAGTTATAATGAAAACAGGCAAGTTAGTCACCCAACTCCAAATATGATAATCATAAGTATTAGTGTATTGTTTAATACAAAATATTTCCTTGGTGGCTTTTAGAACAAGGTGTTTAAGCTGGAAACACTCTCACATTATTCTGATAGCTACCAATGACATTTAAATAATCCATCCTGTGAATGACAACTATCATGAACGTGACATTTACCTGGTATAGTTATGTTATGTCACTTTAAAACTGACCTGCTTTTTGATGTACCTGGACACATAATCAAATGCCATGGTAACAGGAAACACTGGGGTTAAAGGTCGATACACAGCGTGCGCCACCGGTACATCCTCCTGCATATCATAGTTACGATTCTTCGACTTCCAACCAATCAAATTCGACATTTTGTTTAGATCCCAAAAACTTTCACTATTCAATCACCATGGAAGTAAAGGACACACTAAGAGTGAACTCCTAGGTAAAACAAACATGTCTTCCTGTTTTGTTTGAAAGTCTTTTCTTCCGTGTGAAGTACTTATTCAACATGACTCAATTTATCATTTCAATATTATCAAAAAACTTCCATATTATTTCCATATCAAAGTAGCTGAATTTCTGTCCTGCTCAAAAAGTCACTTGATATGCATGTTTGATCTACATCAAAACTATCTCCAAATTTGTTTTCATCTCTTTCTAAATTTTCAGAACTTTTTTCTGCTAGTCTAAAACCTAATACATGCAAAGGGTTTCATTATTGTAGCTTTCCCTCGTCAAAGTCTATACTCTGTGTATATATATATCAGTGTTTTGTCCTTGGTAATCAACACAAAGTCTACTCAATCATAACTCTCGTAGACTTAAGTTTCAAAACCTCAGCCTTTCTAAAAGATCGCATTAAAAGCCACATTTGTATGTTAATTGTAAGACTGTACTTGTAGTAGATTTGTATATATAAACCCTAAATAGATTTCTGATTTGAGAACCTGTATCTATTGTGACAAAAAACATTTGTATATACACACGCAAATCTGGGATAATGCCAAGCGAAAAGTACCAATGTAAAATAATAAGTTGACAATAGATTGGACGTGGATCAGTTATGATCTTGCATTGATCGCAGTACGCTTCAGTAGTAAACCTGTACAGCTGTGTATGGCTATGGGCTGGTCTTACCCAATACACTAAATATGATTATCTCAGACACCAAAACAACACCATATAATCCTTTCTCTTCTTAAACTCTTATATACATGCCCTTTTTCACCCTTTGCACGATACCCTTGACAATAAACTTTTCAACTTCCAAGCATCTGAACATCTTCCTCAATACTCTATGTACCTCCGGGGGAATCCCCACCCTAACACTTTTTTAACTATACCATCCCAACACTTTTGTACTCTATCTGTAGAGAAGTATCCTAAATGTACTCTCCTTTCCCCAAATATGTTCTTCAATGCAACATCCCTTAACACATTTCCCTAACATTAATTCTACCCCTCTACGTTGTCTCTATTGCAGCACCCAAACATTGTACCAAATTCATTTTCCCTGGTGAATTCTCCTGGACCATAGCACATTGACATTAGATAAAATGTTAAAGAGTTGTTATGGATTGAGGGAAGGGAGATAATCCAAATTGATGTAAGCTGTATGGAAATTATCATTTTTTTTAAAGTTAAAAACTTAAATCATTTTATGTTCCTCCCTTTGTGTTGTCACCACCTGTCCATATAAACAGTTTAATTTTTACTTCCAGGTAATGTTTATTGACAAGTTACATTACCATTTGTTTGGGTTTCTTTTTAAATGAAGATCCTGAATTGAATTACATTAAGAGGCTTACAGGATGTAGTTCAGGTTTGGGTTTATGTTCATTTACACAAAAAACATTTTTAGTTTCAGGAATAGTTGCGAGTAATAACTCTTCGAAAGATAAAATTCACTTAGTTTAGAGAAGTTTGCATTATCATTCCATATATAGCTATATAGCTGGTAGAATATTTTCATGATTTTGTCGGTCATCACGAAACTTTGATCTGTAAATCATTATGAAATGGTAGGATTCTCTATACCCTTGAAGCCAAATTAACTTTTGATTCACTAAAATTTAATTTTCTAGTTTAAGGTTAAATTGCAAAGATTTTGATTTGCGAAAATAACCATACAGTAACAGTAAGTTATCTAAATAAATTTGAACTTACCAATTTGGAGAGAAAATGGAACAAAGTGCTGATCAATTATAGTGCAAATTTTCATAATAAACAAAAATATCAGTTTCCAAAAATTAAGTCATTTACATTAATGCTAACTATAATTTAATAAAAACAGTGAAATTAGCCACGATCGATCTGCAGTACCATGGTCCTCACAGATAATTTTAGTCTCCTACATAACAAAATGCTACCAATAGTTAATCTAAGACAAAATATACCGCTACCTTGCTTCCCCGATATGAGCGTCTCTTTGTATACTTCTGCTGTGTGTTTTCCAAATCTTCGGCCATTTTACAGAATTCTGATTTAATTCCGACAAGTGCTATTTATGCATGACTCCCTATGACTGTGTATTTTGAATCATCCTTGGAAACAAACTGGTACAATGAGGTGACAAAGTGTACCAGAGTTATTCTCCCCTTCCATAAGTATGTGCACTATATGTAATATAATCCAGTATTTGAGTAATGCATATTCCATTTGAACTGGTGTCACTTCCTTTAACTTCCAAATTAGAGTATGTAAATCTACACTCTGATGATTTTAATCCTTAAAAGTTTAGATCTCAAACGAAATTGACAGATGTATCCATCAAGCTGCTGTCACGATCCCACCATATTTAACACCGGTAATGTCTCCGACAATGCACGAGAGGACCCACACTCGATACCAGGAATAATATCCAATATGTCAATGTTATAAAATACATGGGATACAAACACGAGCGAGTCACCTTCTTTCTCTTATTGTTGCCAACGGCCATGAGATTTTGCCTTAACAATCCGAAAACAGGCGCGAGACTCGTCTCAAATTACCTTTCAACTCGAAATTGATGCATATTATGCGCTGATATTTATACAAAATTGATCCTGCCGACAACACCTGATAGATATATATATAACCAAAAAAAAACCACAGCCTTATAAAAGTTCTATGAATATATAATCAGTCTATTATATTTAATTTCACTTCGATATGCATAAATCATGTTTAATCTGAATGCCATAAATTATACAGTGTTGAGTCTATCTAAAGTAGATACAAACCGTTTCAGTTAACTTTTACCAGTGTAAATCAGCCTTGTTATTCCACGGTAAATGGGCTGGTAAAAGGCACTTTTAAAACTATAATTGTTATAATTTATAAATTCTGTAACATTCAAACATTTTTATCACATATCTACCAGTAACACGTATTGTTAGAACCAGACAGACAGGAAACAGCTAGATCTTACAAACAAATATTTTTGTTTACACAAAATTTAAGTGTTTACTGAAAACACTTTTGAAAATTTATCAAGAAAGTTTAATACTTATTAAAAATACACCTTAATTCCGTAGTTAGCCATTCACAATTCATAGCTTGCCATATTTGACGTAATTGAACCGTGATAAATTGGTTAATTACGAAGAACCAAGCACAGGTGTTTAATGACCTGAACGAGATGGGAGTGAAAGGGTCATTAGTGGCAGAAATTTGATAGGACCGACAGGATAATTGTGAGTTAATTCACCCTGAAGATGAGAGCTGTGTATTACCTTTATATCAACCTATTAAATCAAACTTAGGCACAACAAAGTAGGAACATTTTAAATGTGTACTTACACTATTCTCCCAATCCAGTTTTCTGGCAGCCATTTCACAAGGACAGACAAATTTTTTTCGGGAAATTTTTTAAAAGCACCTGAATGCCTTAAAAGAATGTGTATAAATGCTATGAATATTTTGCTGTGCGGTTTAATATGTGTACATGTATGTATACAAAATTAACATGTGAGTCATTAAACAACAATATATCATCGTGTAACTAACATCCAAAAACACTGATGGCTTTATTATTTTTCTTAAGAAAAACTTTCATTCAGCTTAAAATTCCTATCATAAGATATTCTGTATTTTCATTTTTCAGATTTATCTCCCCTTGAGGAATTGATTTTTGATTGACAAATGTCATACCTTTCTTAACAAGAGATCCCAGAGGGATCTTGGCCCCCACCAATGAATAATCTATGTCTGACAATGGAAAGAGGGATCTTTTCCCTGCTTTTCAAACTTTTTCAAACACGACTACACATAAAATTTGAGACAGATCGCTGCAGCACTTTCTAAGAAATAGTGGCAACAAACTTCAACAATGAAATCCAAGATGGCGGCCGTGTAGCCATCTTGTTGACCTATCAGTTACAAAATGCAATATGCACAACTAAGGCCCTAAGGGAACCTACATATAAAATTTGAGAGACATCCTTTCAGTACTTTTTTTAAAAATAGCAATAACAAACTTTAACTATCAAAATCCAAGATGGCTGCCAGACGGCCATCTTGTTGACTGATTGGTCCCAAAACGCAATATGCATAACTAGGGCCCTAGGGGAACCTATGTATGGAATTTGCTTGAATTCCCTTCATACTTTCTGAGAAATAGCGGTAACAAACTTCCACTACCAAAATTCAAGATGGCCGTCTGTCTTATTGACAATTCAGTATCAAAACACAATATGCACAACTAGGTCCCTAGGGGAACCTACATATGAAATTTGAGAAAGATCCCTTTTGTACTTTCTCAGAAATTGTGGTAACAAACTTTAACTATCAAAATCCAAGATGGTCGCCTGGCAGCCATCTTGTTGACCGATCGGTCCCAAAATGCAATATGCACAACTAGGGCCCTAGGGGAACCTACATATGAAATTTGAGAAAGATCCCTTCAGTACTTTCTGAGAAATAGCGGTAACAAACTTTAATTATCAAAATCCAAGATGGCCGCCTGTCGGCCATCTTGTTAACTGATCGGTCCCAAATTGCAATATGCACAACTAGGGTCCTAGGGGAACCTACATATGAAATTTGAGAAAGATCCCTTCAGTACTTTCTGAGAAATAGCGATAACAAACTTTAACTATCAAAATCCAAGATGGTCACCTGGCAGCCATCTTGTTGACCGATCGGTCCCAAAATGCAATATGCACAACTAGGGTCCTAGGGGAACCTGCATATGAAATTTGAGAAAGATCCCTTTAGTACTTTCTGAGAAATAGCGGTAACAAACTTTAACTATCAAAATCCAAGATGGCCGCCTGTCGGCCATCTTGTTAACTGATCGGTCCCAAATTGCAATATGCACAACTAGGGTCCTAGGGGAACCTACATATGAAATTTGAGAAAGATCCCTTCAGTACTTTCTGAGAAATAGCGGTAACAAACTTTAACTATCAAAATCCAAGATGGCCGCCTGTCGGCCATCTTGTTGACCGATCGGTCCCAAAATGCAATATGCACAACTAGGGCCATAGGGGAACCTACATATGAAATTTGAAAAAGATCCCTTTAGTACTTTCTGAGAAATAGCGGTAACAAGAATTGTTAACGGACGGACGGACGGACGGACGGAAGGACGGACGGACGGACGGACGGAAGGACGGACGGACCACGGACGAAAGGCGATTTGAATAGCCCACCATCTGATGATGGTGGGCTAAAAATACACCTAAATATTCTGTTAGAATCTAATAATGTTACAATTGATAACTACCAACAAGGGAAGATAACTCTGGAATATACATTAATATAGAATAACAGAACAAGAAAATTAGTCAAATTATCCCATTCCGGTGATAAACCTGTACTAGTACAAAGACCATGGACAAAGGATATAAAACTGCACCAGCCGTAACGATTCAAATGTGATGGACACAATGCAAAATATAATGCTCTTTCAACATCCCCTTCCACCTATCTTGAAATTTCAAATGTTTGCAGGTCTGGTGTCAACAGTCAGTCCTTGAGTTAATTTTCATCCTTTACTAATTATTCAAGGACATCTACATCACCAAGTGTGTGTACCTATTGAAGGTTATGAGGTCACCAGGAACACAAAGGATGTGGATGTAAATTGGGTCATATATAGTCTGTATATGTTACAGTGGCTGAGAACAATGTCAACACCTAATGTATTCATATAACACCTTCATACATACTCAATAACTGCTGATAGGCTGATCCTGACACAAATCATGAAGGAATTTCACATGAAAGGAGAAAATGTCTTTTTTAATGTTTGTTTGCATTTATGTAAATCCTTTAAATACATGTCTTCTGTAAAATATTTAATATAAATTGCTTAAAGACATGTGTCTTTTGTAAATAGATTGATGTAATGCATTTATAGACAGGTGTCTTCTATAATGTGTTTGATGTAAATCCTTTAAAGACAAATGTCTTCTATACATTGATTTATAAACAGGTGACTTTTGTAATGTATTTGATGTAAATTCTTTTAAAGGTCTTGTGTAATGTATTTGATGTCATTTTGTAAGAACATGTGTCTTCTGTAAATTGCTTTGTTTAAATCCTTCAAAAAACTCACATTTTTCAAAGATTTGACCTGTCCTAAAATTTATAAATATACTGTACGTATCTTGAGATTGTCATTGGTACTATTAGTATCAAGCATTTGACTTTTCAGATTAATAGATTTGAAGTTACCTGGTAAACATGAAATAAGAATTTTATTCTTTGGAAACAGAGTTACGGTACTAATATATTGGTGTTAAATTTCATTTTATTTTTTCGTCACCACATGCACATCCTGTCCATTTAAGTGTCTAACTGCCATAGCCAGTAACATTTAGCCATGTTGAGAATAACCTAAAGCCTTAAGCAGACTATATAGCTGGGTTTTACCTAAATCGTGACTACAACCAATGCACTCCATGTAAGGGGTTTGCCTCAAAAAACCTTGGTTTTTTCGATGGCCTGAAGCATTGAGCCTGAATCATGATTTTTTTTTTTTTTTAATCTGATCAGAATTTTCTTCAATTTGTCAGACAGTCAGACATTATTTAAAATTGTGCAAGAAAAATAATTAATACGGGAATGTTACATTATACAGTGAACACTTCTTTCAAAGTACCAGTTCATTCTTTATATCCCATGCTTAAATAGACCTGCTAGTCTACATAAAACAAGCATGATGCACACTACAAGCGTATTTTCAGGTTTACTGGCCTCTTGAAGTGAAAACTTTGTGTCATTAAAAGTTTTTTGACTGTTTTACCCCCATATCAACCTTGAAAGAAACTACTGGCCAAACAAAATATCTACAATTTTAAGAATATAAACAGCATTTTATGCTCAATTGAAAGCTGCATGTGTTAAAACAATGAGTTTTGCTAAAGAAAATGATTTATCTGAATTAAATTAACTGTTGACATGGTTAATATCAAAAGATGAAAATTAATATGTACATGTACATCACACCCCAAAAAGAAGGTTTTAAAACCAACTTTTTATCAACTATACCAGCGCTGGTATTCCAAATTTAATTAACGTAACCCTTAGAGAGCTGAGAGAGGCTTGATTGGTTGAGTGTGAAAGTAGTATTATCCAGAGGTCCCAAGTTTGATCCCTTGCGAGGGCAGTGTTAATTGCTTTATGTCTAAAATCCTAGTCTCTGTTACATGTACATTAACCAAGTATCATCCCCAAGAAAAAACTCATCCTATATGTATACAGTTGTAATAATATAGGACAATAATACCTTCAATCCTCCTCGTGTACTTTTAGTCCTTCGGACTGACCGACGCAGACTCTGAAACCTTGGTAACAATGGTGACGACGGCATCAGCACAAATTGGTGGATATTTCACCCATGGGGTAAACTGACAAACAGTGACTGGGCAACAAATGATACTTCAAAACTGTAAATACTAAACATCTTGGCTGTTTACAGTTGCCGCACCTTTGTATAATGTATGACAAACACCGATAGGAAGAATGTCCTGATCTCCATGTGATGTGTTTTACCGGATTTCTCACGATTACACACATTTGTTAAAACAAATCTATGTAATCATTGTGGTGCAGTTTATTAGGGCCTTGTATAGAGAGATTGTGTGACTTATACTTGGGTCGTGTAAGTACTTTATGAATATCCTGACTGTTATAGGCCCTACTTCCTGACGTGGGAATCTAGGAAAACAATAGGGGAACACACAAGTGTAAAAATAGACTACCACAATATATTTCTCAATGTCAACATCCATATCTTTGGGGCTCTATGTTAACCTACCTACAAAGATGATAATCACAATAATTGGTTTGTTATAGTTTCATGTCCAGCCAAAGTAATTTAAAGACATGTCCTATTTAGGTGGTGGAGGAAAGCCAGAGTATTAGAAGAAAACCATGGACCTAGAAAACAATGGACCTATCTAGAAACTACTCCATATGGGATTTAAACACGTTACCCAAACATGGTGTCCGGGGCTAGTTGTAATTTGTCGCAACACACCTTAAAGGTGATAAAAACAGAACGGACATGAAAAATGAGATAATACGCTAGAAACATTTGTAATGCCTATCTAAACATATACCAGTTTGATATTTGCTTATATTTTGTCTCTAAATAGTAAAATTAATGAAAGCGATCTTCATATCTTTTCGACGACAGATTTTTTTCTATGACTTACCTCCCTTGAGTTCCGATGAGTTGTGACGTAATCTGAGACAATCAACTACCGGAAGCCGGTGTGCTGATCGCGGAACTGTCAACATGCATGTGTATTTTAGCCACATGTCTTAGTATTTACGGAAATACACACGGAGAAAAATATGTTATATTTCGACTTATTTGGTAGCGTGATTTATCCCCTACATAATGACACATTGTTTACGTCATAACCTATGAAATGACGTCACTACATGTAAATAATGATCCTTCTGCACATTTTCCATACTTCATTTTAGGGATTTTCATATTTATTTTGGGTTACACAACAATGTACCGGTGGTGTGAAACCGGTATGTTCAGATCTAGTCTGCTAAACCTGCCTATATTATCAGGCTTTTTTAATTAATTTTTTGCCTAATATATAGGGGAGAAAAAAGCCTAATAATATAGGCAGGTTTAGCGGACTAGTTCAGATCGAGCAGGGTTGCATAATGATATGACGACATTCACAGTTATCATTATTTAATTGCAGGAATTTAAATTCGAAAAATTACCATGTTAAGAACGCTCTAAAGTCATCAAAATACATCGTAAAACTCATCTCAGCAATCGTAAATACATTTAGTAATATTTTTCCTTCTCGGGGGAGACCTTAGGACCCCCAAAAAACAAAATCTCTCGCCTTAAGCCCTCGCAAAATCATCAAAATACATCGTGAAACTCATATCTCAGTCATTCTAAATTGTAATATCTTTATCAGGGTCTCCCCCGAACCCCCAAAACACCACAATGCTCGCAAATTTGGCCAATTTTAGTACTCATTAATTTCCTGTTATATTCTACATAGTACACTTGCGTATATATATGTAGAATGCGAATTTTACCGATTTTTTTTTTTTTAGACCCCTAGATCGTCTCATAATGGTCAATAGGCTATCGAGTGTGCTGTGGTCTGTGCGTATACTTTTAAAATTTACTAAGATCGACAGGTTTCTGAATGAAGCGGTCTTGTAAATGATTTGTGTTTTATAAGAAATATATCTTGTTTCATGGTCCTGTGTTAGTTGAACTATTACATGTGTATCTTGTCCACGAGTACATGTCATCCATATTAGGTCATTGTATCTAGTTTCTGTGTTTTGTGTCCCGTCTTTTTTATCGGCCGTGCGTGTATTGTTACTACTGTACATGTTATTCTATTTCGTACACATCCGTAAAACTCATTATAGAACTTTAAGAAAATAAATAAGTCTAGCCCTTTCTGTGCGGTGTTCTGAAGGATTAAGCTTCAAATAGGAAATATAGAGGTGTGCAGTACGTACATAAGGCGGGAAAGGGGCACGTTTATCGCGGTATGATAGGGTTTTGGATAGGGTATGAAGGATGGCGGTTTTTTTTTTTTAAATATGCATTATATGTACATGTATGTGCATGTAGCATGTAGTCTCATTGTAATTTGGGACCATTTTCTTGTAAAGTTATATTTCTTCTTGTTGGTTTAACTTTAAAGTCTATGTTTTGAGTTTTAAGTTACAGACAAAAGTCAAGCGCAACCCCCTTGAACCTGAGTCAGTGGCACACACGTACACGGTGTCAAATGGCTTTTAAAGATGCTCCACCGCCGACAGAACATAAATGATATTCACCATTTGAACAATAATTGGTGTTTAATCGTGTATATATATGTCTTATTAACACAAACAATAATATAGAATAATTTATTTCGCCTTTGGTGCATGCGCAATCAGTACTTCATTCCATATAGGATATAGTAACACGGATTTTTTTCGGGATGCAATTAATTATATTTCATGTTTTTAACTTGAAGTAAAATTAGAAGCTAACAAACTGTTCAATGGTGGTAATGGTGTAAAGTAAGTAACTTTTGTAACTGAAGAAAAATACTAAATCGTCTGCTCCTGTTTTTGATAGTTAAAATTTACCATTTGTCAGCGGCGGAGCATTTATAGCCCAGAATATGACGATAAGAATGAGTAAGCTATCGTTTTTATTATATCATTGTATGTTATAGATTATATATTATATACGGATTCATTTCCACTATTCAATATAGCAACTACACGTAGCGCGACTGTTTTAAATATCTATAATCGCCAATACCGCAACACTGCCCCATTGAGTTTCCCGGCTCTTGTCACAGCTGTTGGTCTCAGATGACGTCACGAATCTACGGCCACCTGGTGATATCAGGGGCGATAAGCGATGCGATCGTTCTAGACAAGGGTCGTTGTGGACTTCGTTTCAAGCACATTTTATGGAAATTACGTCAAATACAACCTGTATTTTTTGTTGGAAATCATAAAGTGCACCACAATAAACAAATATCAACACAAAAATAGCATATTTAAAATCTGTTTTTATCACCTTTAAAAACCAATTAGCCACCATGGCCCTACTTAATACAGATAGGTTTCAAATTTGTAACCAAAAGGTAGAGGGCTTGTATAATATGTCAGAATATCTTAACCACTCCACTACTGTAGTACCTTGATTATCAAGAAGATTCATACATATATATTTATATTAGTAGGTATGCATACATATATTTGTAATTTTAAGTAAGTATTACTGCCACCTGTATTAAATTCAATCCTCACATTTTGTCATTCATATTTTGTGAGAATGGATTTTCACATAAATCTTTGAGGAGTATCCACACCTAATTTAAATCTGATGCCTTCTTAAATACTGAAGTATCCAAAGAGTGAGATTAATGTCAAATAATAGAATAGAGAATCGCAGTAAAAGAACACATGTAGATTTAGAGTTTTTAAAACAGAAGTTGCAATATTTTTTTTGTTCTTTAAAAAAAATCAGGATTTTTCCATAGGGCTTTCATTTCATAATGTCAAGTATTGTTATGACATACAGCTATGTCAACATTGGCAAATATTGATTAAGTCTGTTAGAGTTGCTTCCCCTTTTCCTTATATAATGTTTGACTGACAGACTGTGAGGGTTATATACCTTTTATTTACTAAAAAATCTAACAAAAAATGTTGATTGTAATTAATCATTTGATCAGTACAAAGGATTTAACTTATCAGAAAAGCAGCAATTTTACTGCTAGTATCCAATATACTTATATATATAATTACAGTTACATCATGTCAGTAATTTTACAAAACAAATATGAACATTTTATTTATTAGCATACATGACCCAGCATGAATCTTCACTGCAAAGCCTAAACATTTAATTAGCATATCCAGAATAAGATATCACTATAATTAGCTACTACAGCTGTCCCAGAATGCATCATCAAGGAACCCTTTGATGGTGTTTGTTTTTCTTTCAAAGATGGACAGATATCTTTGGCATTCCTAACAAATTCAAAATGTCACCAAATAAGCTACATGTAGCTACAGATCAGACTGATAATTTGTTCACATGTATATCATTTAAATTTAGATATGCTCCGAGTCTGACTATCAAACAGAGGTGTGTTTTTAAAATACCGACGATACGGCTCATCATGTCTATTTTAAGCCTAGTCCAATTGTTGTTTTTGTTCATTGACAAACAGCTCTATCCCTATTGTAGTGAGATTGAGATTTGTCCCCGACCTGTTAAGCTATGTATGTTTAAAATGAATACACTAACTCCTTTTGACACTAAATCTGGGTCAGTTGTTCTCTTTGACCCTAAATCTGGGTCAGTTGTTCTCTTGTCATCATTTCCTGTTGTTCTTCTCTTACCTGTGTCAGTTTTTCCTTACCTGTGTCAGTTTTCTCCCTCTGTGTCAGGTTTATGTTTTAAACTACAGACATGTGATGATGTACCTCTGTTGTATGATCCATAATTATCACTTAGCTGAAAACATTTGTTCTTTAAAAACCCTAAGAGTACACTACCTAGAGATTTCTTCATAGATTTATCCTATTCAGACTCGTTATATATATTGTCCCATAACATCGTTAATACAATTGAATGCACTTTATGAATATATTATACATTTACTTTAATTACAGAACTATAGTACTAGATGCAATTAATTTTACTCTGATAATCATACAATGATATTTATTGGGAGTTTTCAGTTACCAATACATGTATATATTTTTTTTTCAAGAATAATTAAAAGTCCAATATTAATCCATATATATACTGTACTAGACAATTGCATTTTTCTTCCTTTTCTAACCTTTTATAATCTGATATATAGCTAGAGAGGAGTATTTACTCAAATTGGTCAACCAGATGGCCATGGCCATGTTTTGCTATCAAAGTATCTTGTCCCATCAAACTTATGACATTGAGGCTTACCATATATATGACTCTTACATTTAAATATAACTCAATGCTCCATCATAGTCATGTGTAATTTGAGATAGGATTCAACTCTTTACTTGTTTATGTACAACAGGTAGCTAGCCATAATGAATAGAAAGGAAATCATTTCATTATAAGCAAAGTTCATTTAACACATACAATCAAACACTTTTATGGCGAAAATCCTTACAACATATTTAAATTCATAGTTATCTAACTTAAACATTTTCATTCTTCTTCAAGGTCCCTAAAATATATCTGCAATATGAGTATAACGAAGTATGCTTATAACGAAGAATAATCGTTTGTCCTCACAGGTATGTTATAACAGTAGTATACTGTATTATCGAGCACAAACAACTAACGAAACACTAATTGGGAATAAATACCACGTTATAACCATGTTGTGTGTTCTTATATGGAAACATGCTTCACATTTAAATAGTTAGTTAGAAAACCAATACCCAATTAAGTAGAAAACATGCACAGTTCCGTATTTGACCCAGTTCCTATAAGCGCCGGCGCCCCTCCCCCTTTTTTAAGGGTTCAATTTCACTTACTTTGAATTAAATACAGACTGAAACTAGGAAAAGTGTTTAGGTTTCTCTATATATTATCTTTCTTGCAAATTGTTAAATGTCTTGATAAATTTGTGAAAATAAGGTTCTATAAGGTGCCACTTCATGTTTTCAATTTTAAGCGCCCTGGGTACTTATATAATTATTGGGTCAAATTCCATAATTATGAGTTTAAGATGACCTTTGCTATAAAGCAAATGGAACTTACCGTTTTCCTTTTGGACTGGACACCATGCTTCCTCCCATCTTCTACTGGCGAGGATATCCTTAGAGCGTGGTTCTGTTCAAACTGCTCAATGAGGCCAACCATTCCACTTGTGTTAGCAGGCCCGTCGTCCATATCAAAGGAATTGTTGAATGTGGGCGGGGCTGATGGGGATCGCAGTTGATGAAATGGAGGTGGAAGAAAAGCCCGGGGGCTCAACTTCTTACCGTCCAGATCAACAGTCTCCACTTTGTTCTGAGACTCGCTGTTGTAGCTGTCATCCCAGAACTGTTTACTTGGGGCAGAGGTGGGTCTAAAGTTGCCTGAAGGTCGGGAAAGGTCAGGGTTTGATGCTGACCTGTACATTTCACTGCCCTGAGAGGCCGAGGACTCCTGGTCACTACTTACCCCCTGACTGACCAAGCGTGGTCTCTGTGCCTTCAATATCTTGTGTGTACTAGCCCTCAAACTAGCAGCACTGTTCTGCAATTCAAGGCCATCGCTGGAAAGAGTTCTGGCCCCTGGGGTCAAGGTGGGGTCGGGCATGGCTCTAATGTTCAGTTTATCACTAACATTGGTTTTTGTGAATTGCAGATCATCTGTACTACACACAGAAACATTAAGTCTTGCACGAATGTCTGGATGTGTGGAAATGTTGCGAGAGTCTCGTAGTGGGGTCGGCATTGTCTGGATATCGGGGGAACAATGATTTTTATGTGCGTGCATGCCATTATGTATAGGTGGTTGCTGAGGTGTAGGCGGTGGTCCTGCCGGAGGTGGCATATCCACCACGTAAACATTGTTATTAGGTGTTTCGTCTCGCCCAAATCCAAGACCACTGTCACTATTGCTACTGTTGCTATGGCTACGTTCTACAGCCCTTGACGGATCAGCAAAAGCCTGAGACAGGGCAACTTCATTGTCAATAACGACACCAGGTCGGTTTTTGTATAGATTAGTGATAGCCATTATGACAGGAGTTGCAGATCTAGGGAACTCATTACAACTCTGCCTTTCTCTCCCATTTGAACACGTAATACCAAAAGACTTTGCCTTGGCGGCATGCATATTGTGTGATCTCATTTCGGGGTCAACCATGAAAACGTGACATGATCCGCTGGGGGTTGACTCATCTTGACTCGCATTATCACTACTGCCATCATCACTGTTTGTACTATGTAATGTCACGATGCCAAAGAACCGTTTGTCATCAGGTGAAATGCCACTGAAGGTCAGTCTGTCAGCAGGGTAGTGGGCTACTGTAGTTCCCATACTATTGGTTAGTTTGACACCGTCCTCTGTAACTTCCATCAGTACTAAAGTGTGGATCTTTTGTTCCACACGTAGCCTTCTCACAGCATTGCGTATTGACTGAATTTTTATATGAGGTTTATTAGCATCACTTGGCATCTCTATTGAACCAATATATCCAACGACGACTCGCATTTCATCCGTACCAGCACTGAGCAAACTCTCCTCGTCATCGCCGTCCACGTCTTCATCCTCCATGGCAATGAAAGCATTGTTGGCAGTTGTATTTGTAACAGAGGTCTTCATGATTGCACTAATGCTAGCACCAGCCATTGATGTGTTGAAATGGGTGTGTTCTTTGATTGGGCGAGAATGGTTGCTATGACGACTTCCCACAGGTCTCTGTCTGGGTTCACGAGCGCTTTGTGATGTACTTTTCACAACTGCCTGTTTGGCTTGGAAGTTGAAGGCTGGGGTCGCGTGAACCGATGCCACAGTGCTTTGCCTATCCGCAGACATGGCCCCAGCCAACTGAGGTGTACTATGGTTTGTAAAAGCTGCGTATGTATTCTCTGCCCCAACTGGTGTATGGAGTCTTGGTTTGATGGCGGATGCAAATTTAAAGTCTGGCCTATGAAGATGATTATCCTTTCCATGTCTGTGATCATTCCCAGAATTATGCTTGTCTCGCTGGTTACATTCACCTAACACCTTATCACCGTGACGATTGCCACCAGTTCCTGGAGCTCTTGTACGAACACGATTTGGGTACCTTGCTTTTGTCCTGTGATGATACTCATCATCAGAGGAATCAGAACTGTTATAATTCTCTGCAACTTGTAACGTTAATGTCCCGGTAGACATACCAACCATTCTAACCACATCATCATGGGGAGCCTTGGTGACATTTTCATTGTTTACCGATACCAGGTAGTCGCCGGCCTTGAGTCCGGCTTCCTCTGCCTTACTGCCCCCTACTATACAGCTCAGCACACAAGGATGTTGTCCTGATATCGTAAACCCGTAGCCTGACCTCCCTCTCGTCACAGAAACTGTCTTGATGCCGTGGATAGGTCGCTTTTTCCGCCGTTTTGTATGTGAGCTCGAGGAGGGTGCAGACGCAGATCCAGGATTGTAAGGCATCATGGCGTGTGTGTTACATGTACCTGTAATGATTAAATTGAGTTATTACTGATTCAAAAAAGTTTTAAATGATTTATTATAAGGTATGACCTTTGAGGCACATGTCAAGGTCAATCATTTCTATGACCTTGAAATCAATGATGAGGTCTATCAATATTTAAACCTACATTATATATTATCTCTGATATCAACATCAAGCTTGAAATAATTTCTCTGATGTTTGACATTGAATATAAGCTCAATTAACAGGTGATACAAGACCTTTGATATCAATGTCAAAGTGAGTTACTTCTTTGACCTTTTGCTGTCACTCAGGTCAATCAACAGTTGACCTAAGCTTTGAAACTGACAAAAACTATTGTTTAAATGACAATTAATTAATAACACTGCATGATGCTTTAGTACCTTAGCTGGAATACTTGGCAACTTGCAACCGATGTAAAAAAAATTATAATGTTACATGCATTAATAAATCTAAATGCTTTAAAGAAACTAAACTTCCTTAACTGAAGCAATTTTTCATTTAAAAGACGTAGCCTATAAAACATGACTATTGCCTATTGATTTTATTGACACCTATACATATATATCCTGCTCACTTAGGAATTTTACCGACCCGGGAAATTTCCATGTACCGTTATATAAGGACACTTGTAATATCTAGATTACAGATGAAGTGGCGAACAGTACAGTTGTCTGGTACTTAAAACATGGCCGGCCCACCTCTATCTAGTGTATGGACAGGTTCAGAATAAAACATGTTCATCCACGAATCAAGACATTTTTTTAATTCACAAGTATCCATATCTCATGTCAATCCAGTTGAATACTGTCCCATGCTTAATTTATCATATTCAGAAAACTTAATCTACCTATTTG
This sequence comes from Argopecten irradians irradians, assembly GCA_004382745.1. Taxonomy (NCBI): domain Eukaryota; kingdom Metazoa; phylum Mollusca; class Bivalvia; order Pectinida; family Pectinidae; genus Argopecten; species Argopecten irradians. Next base: position 27,721 of record SAYR01063209.1, on the reverse strand, counting down.
TATATATAATTGTGTATTTAAACCTACAACAAATTCACCAGCTTAACACTTTTGCTGTCTTCCTATGTGGCAGTACCAGCTTGTTAATTGTGTCTCAAACGTACCTGAATATCTAATACACTAGACCATATAAATCTACCTGGGAATGAAACATAATATGATACATATAAACTACCCCAGTCTGGTTCTATCTAACGCTTACACGGGAGTATTGTGATACATAAATTATAGGTCTTATATAGACACACTGAAATGTGTCGCTTACATTTAAAGAAAGATAAATATTTAGTGTAAATTTAAAAGTATATTAAGATAACATTTTGATGTGATCCACTCAATGTTATTATCATTCTTATGAGCAAGTATTATCAACAATACATCAAAGGTAAAGAGAATGATCTATAGGTTTTATAAGCTTCCTGGGTTTTGTGTCAGCAGGTTTCTACCAGTTTATAATGATACCTGATATATGGTGTTGTCCATTTACTGTCATATAATGCATGGCACATATTTAATATTTCTTAATTTGAAACACAGTTTATATTATCAAATACCAATATCTATCATGCTTTCTATAATTTCAAGGGAATAATGCTCTTTAAATCTATGCAGTATACGATCAGGTAAAACCTGTTCAGAAATCATATGCAGTATATAAACTTGTCAAAACTGGCCCTTCAATTTCAATTGTCTAATCTGGATATCTATGTAATTGTATAGCATTTCCTTAAAGCTGACAATGCAAGTTAAAATTATTAAAATGATTTTTTTAATAAGTATATTCGTTTTTTCAAGAATCGTTTATGAGACATTCCCCGGTTGAGGACAGCCATTTTTCGTTTTACATTCCGACGACTCACCGACCCCTATATAAAGCGCGTGAATCGACACACGTGCGCTCATTCATGTACCTATACACCTAGCAGTCTACAGGTTATATCACCTACAAATAGGTATACAAAACCCTCACCTGTAAAACTATATGGAACTTTTTTTAGCAAGAAAACATGTCAACTCCTCCAAGTTGTCAATTAGATGTTTCTCAAAATAAAATCCAACGCAAGTGAATAGAAATCCAAACAATAATCCGTCCACATATCTCCACGTATATCATCGTACCCGATGCACTCAACTGACCATATACACGTGACTACGTACCTGACCCGAACGAGCGACAACTATCAAAAACACACACGTGTCGTTCTACATGTACGTGTAAAACCTACTGTATATTGAAGTGTTTTATTAGTTCGTATTGGACATATGTTGGGATTTAGCTGACAACACATTCATCTATTACTTCAATGAACTATTGTCAGGTGAGTGCAGTGTTTATTTTCAATTTGACATTGTTATTTGCAATATCGGGGCATGTGTATCTGAGACAAGACATGTTTAGAATGATACACGTGTGTCAAGTGTCCCGTGCTTTATATAGGGGGTTGGCCAGTGAAGGTTACTAAGCAGAGCAAAAGAAAAATGGCTGCCACTTCCTTAGATACCATACTGTCATAACTAGGGGATGTCTCAGAAACAATTTTTGAAGAAAAAAAATTCGTTAAAATATTTTTTTTTTAAATTTCAACTGCATGTTTTTATCTTGCATTGTCAGCTTTAATCTAAAGTATAATTAAAACCTGTATTATCCGGAACCTGGCTATACTGACAAAATAGACTGGTCCCGGTGACATCCAGAGTTGACAAGTTACATTGTAACTTAAGCATTAATTTGCGAGCTGGTTTAGTGCACTGTGTCGAAGACCATGGAGGAAAATGAAGCAAAATTCACCTTCAAAAATAAAACATATTAATGGAACAGTACAGGTAACTGGTTACTTTGCAGACAGTACAGGTAACTGAGTGCTTGCAGCCAGTAGTACAGGTAACTGGTTACTTTGCAGCTAGTACAGGTAACTGCTTACTTTTCAGCCAGTACAGGTAACTAGTTACTTTGCAGTCAGTACAGGTAACTGGTTACTTTGCAGCAGTCAGTACACGAAACTGGTTACTTTGAAGCAGATAGTACAGGTTACTGGTTACTTTGCAGCAGCCAGTACAGGTAACTGGTTACTTTGCAGCCAGCACAGGTAACTGGTTACTTTGCAAACAATACAAGTCAGTAAAAGAAATACATATATATAGCTACTACAAAAAATCAAAAGTCACTAAGGAAGAAAGGAATGGTGGGAAGGGGTAGAGTGGTATGGTGGATTGAAAAATTGTAAACTGTATTTGGAATCATGACATCTACACATAAAGTCTAGATCTCCATGCAGCGAAAAGTGTTAATTAATGTTGACATTTCAAATTCATAGAAAAACTGATAAAACACGATCATTAAAAATACCCTCCAAGTGAAATTGGAGTGTATACTACCGGTAGTTGTGTACTTTGAAATTTGACTTTGCTGAAATTACCTAGTATTTTAAATTTCTATGATATTAAGTTCCGTTAACTGCAGACCTACCTACATAAATTACACCAATGTCAATCCTAGAGTGACAATTTTTTCCTTACCTGTCCTGAGGGAATATCACATCAGAAATTGAAACATACATGACATAGTGCATTCAAGTTTAGATACTACAGGTATAGGTTATACTTACATGTATGTAGTATCTCCAAAAATTAATGTACAAGTAATGTTTAATTACTTTTAAATTTACAATTTAATCAGACTTTGACTTTCAGAAAATAATTTGGGGGCCTTTTCTTTGTCCATGTTTTAACAAAAAAGGTATTGGATGGCATATTAACTCAAACTGTTAGCCAGCACTGTGTACATGTGCATACCGCTGTTATGAAAGCAGAGCTTCACACTTATTTGTGACACAGCTGGATCAATCAAGGGCTAGAGACAGAATTTTCAATTAGATACAAATCGAAAATTATAGGTATATTTTAAAACACCTGTCAAACATTTCGAGATTGTTGTAAGATAAATGGTAACAGTGTACAAAGGTTAGATATCCAAAGTAAGCGACATTATTTAGTTGTAAATAACTTCTACTTCAGACTCCATCAAAATGGATTATACAGACTTTTAAACTAATTGAGTATGTGGAAACCACTTTCTATTCTGGTCAGCAGCAGTTTGTGAAAAGGAATAGACTTTATCTTATCAGGACTTTACAAAGTACCAAGTGTTTGGTCTGGTCTATATAGATGTCCAGCATGTAGCTGTGATTTTTCGTCCGCATGATGTTTGCGGTTTCGTATGCGCAAGAATACTGTTATCACAAAAATGTCAACCCGAAATATTAATTATGTGAATTTAATATATAAATATGAACTCAAGTCAGATCATGATGTTTAAAGATTTTTACAAATTCTTAAAAAAAAAAAAAAAATTAAATAATAATAAAAAAAAAATGATTTCCAAAAAATAACCAGCTTTGAAACATAAATATCATCAGGATGAAAATTTTGATGACGCTGATACTTGTAGGCCTACAATATAGCCAGGATTCTACTTGCATGATTTAGGATACCAGTTACAAATGACATGCATGTGATATTGGATATGGCATGATATATGGGTACTGCATAAATTGCACGAAATGCTCAAAGGCCTCAATTCATTTATAAAGAGGTATATGTATAGAATCTACTGGTATATAGATAATAAATTTTGATTGGATAAAAATACAAATTTAGTTATAAGCTAGGTAAACACTTTAACTGTTTCAAACTTAGGATCAAAGCATCCCCTCTACAAAAGCATCCCTCTATTTGTATATAAATGTACAGTTCAACATGTCAAAAGCATCCCTTGTCTAATGCAGATATCCTTGTCTGTTCTTGGGTAATTTTATGGCATTTCCTTCTTTATCTATATAAAAATTAAAACCTAGCTGTTTAGGGGCTGCAGTGGCCGAGTGGTTAGGAAGTATCAACATATTACCACAAGCCCTCCACCTCTGGGTTGTGAGTTTGAATCCCAATTGTGGGGCAGTTGTAATCATGCAGGTACTGACTGCTGGTCGGTAGTTTTTCTCCAGGTACTCCAGCTTTCCTTCACCAACAAACCTGGCATGTCCTTACATGACCCAGGATGTTAAAAGGATGTTAAACTAACAAGAGGCCCATGGGCCTTAACGGTCATCTGACTAATAGTACAATACAACATATATAGTCGTTTAAAGATTTTAGCCTATTTGACCCCTATGACCTTGAATGAAGATCAGGTCATTCATTTGAACAAAATTGGTAGCCCTTCATCCCAGCATGCGACAGGCCTAATATCAGGTGTCTAGGCCTCTTATATTAATTAGTTATTCACAAGAACTTGTTTAAAGGATTTTAGCCTATTTGACCCCTGTGACCTTGAATGAAGGTCATAGGGCATTTATTTGAACAGACTTGGTAGCCCTTCATCCATGCATCCTGCAGGCCCAATATCAGTACCCTAGGCCTTCTGGTTCTTGAGAAGAAATCGTTTAAAGATTTTAGCCTATTTGACCCCTATGACCTTGAAAGAAGGTCAAGGTCATTTATTTGAACAAACTTGGTAGCCCTTCATCCCAGCATTCTACAGGCCTAATATCAGGTCTCTAGGCCTCTTAGTTATTCACAAGAAGTTGTTTAAAGGATTTTAGCCTATTTGACCCCTGTGACCTTGAATGAAGGTCAAGGTCATTTATTTGAACAAACTTGGTAGCCCTTCATCCCAGCATCCTACAGGCCCAATATCAGTACCCTGGGCCTTGTGGTTCTTGAGAAGAAGTCGTTTAAAGGTTTTAGCCTATTTGACCCCTGTGACCTTGAATGAAGGTCAAGGTCATTCATTTGAACAAACTTGGTAGCCCTTCATCCCAGCAACCTACAGGCCAAATATGAGTACCCTGGGCCTTCCGGTTATTGAGAAGAAGTCGTTTGAATGAAAAGTTTACGGACGGCGCACGACGACGGACGGTGCATGATGACAATAGGTCATCCTGACCCTTTGGGTCAGATGACCTAATAAAACTCTACCCTGTGTAATTCGGAGGGGCTGCGGCAGAGTGGTTAAGATGTCAGGACATATTACCACAAGACCTCCATCTCGATATCTCTTGGTCACTAGTTTGAATCCCATGTGGGACAGTTGCAGGTACTGACTGTTGGTCAGTAGTTTCCAGGACCAGATACTCCATTTTTCCTCCACCATCAAGCATGGCACATCCTTACATGACCCTAGCTGTTAATATGATATAAAACTAAACAAAGTGCAATCCAAAGGAAGCCTTTTTGCAATATAACCCCCCCCCCCCTTGATATTCCACAGGTTCCGATCATTTACAATCTCTACATCCCTGGACTATCTCATAGTAAAATTGGAGGAATATAGAGGATGACCCTCCCTCCTCCTCTATCCTTGGTGATATCCGATACAGACAATACAGTTACATTGTACATAACATGAAATGTTAGTAGATGCAGATTGATTTTTAAACTTTAAACAACTTGACATCTGAAGATATAAAATAATTATTAGGTCATAAACATGCACCTGTGTGATCATTGGATGTGTACTCAATTAAAACAAGAGGCCCAAAGGGCCACAACGGTCATCTGACTACCTTGGCAATAGTAAAATTAATTACATATGGGGTCACTTTGTCAGGACCATGTCAGGATCATTTCATGCAAGTTTCAGCCAAATCGCACTGGTAGAACTTGAGAAGAAGTTGAAAATGTGTTTTCAAGATGGCGGCTTTGAGGCGTCCATCCCTGGTTGATTCTCCTAGATCAACGCCAAGGCGAAAAAACAACAGCTTTGTAAGGAGCATAGTCAGCAGATCATTTCACATGCAAGTTCAGGCCAAATCGCACAGGTAGAAACTTGAGAAGAAGTTCAAAATGTGTTTTCAAGATGGAAGCTTGTGGACGGCCATCTTGGATTTTGGATAGACCCGAAAAATAACAAACTACTGTTGTCGGGACCATGTCAGGATCATTTTCATGCAAGTGTTCAGCCAAATTCGCTCTAAATAGAACTTGGAAAGAAGTTTCAAAATAAGTTTTCAAGATGCAGCTTGTGGTGGCATCTTGGATTTCAGCATCGACCCACAAACATAACAATACACTTTGTCGGGACCATGGTGTAGGCAGATCAATTTTCAATGCAAGTTTCAGCCATAATCGCACTGGTAGAACTTGAAGAAGGAAGTTCAATGTGTTTTCAAGATGGCGGCTGTGCGCGGCCATCGTTGGATTTCACGATCGACCCCGAAAAATAACAACACTTTGTCGGGCCACATGTAAGATCATTTCATGCAAGTTTCAGCCAAATCGCACAGGTAGAACTGTGAGAAGAAGTTCAAAAAATGTGTTTTCAAGATGGCGCTGTGGCGGCCATGTTGGATTTTGGATCGACCCGAAAAATAACAACACTTTGTCGGGACCATGTCAGGATCATTTCATGCAAGTTTTCAGCCAAATCGCACTAATAGAACTTGAGAGAAGAAGTTCAAAATGTGTTTTAACAAATAGGCGGCTTGTGGCGGCCACTTCTTGGATTTTTGCAGATCGACCCGAAAAAATAACGACACATTGTCGGCACCATGTCAGGATCATTTCATGCAAGTTTCAGCCAAATCGCACTGGCTAGAACTTGAGGAAGACAAGTTCAAAATGTGTTTTCAAGATGGCCGGCTGTGAGCGGCCATCTTGTTTCAGATGCGACCCGAAAAAAATAACAGCACACCACTTTGTCGGACCGCATTTGTCAGGATCATTTAATTGCAAGTTTCAGCCAATCGCACTGGTAGAACTTGAGAAAGAAGTTCAAAATGTGTTTTCAAGATGGGGCTGTTGGCCGGCCATCTTGGGATTTTTGGATCGAGCCCGAAAAACTAACAACACTTTGTCGTCGGACCATGTTCAGGATCAATTTCATTGCAAGTTTCAGCCAATTCTGCACGGTAGGTAAGCTTGAGAAGAAGTTTCAAAATTGTTTTCCCCAAGGGATTTCGCGCGGCATGCTGGCGGCCATTCTTGGATCTCTCAGATTCTGACCCGCGAAACAATAAAACACTTTGCTCGTGACCATGTCAGGATCATTTTGCATGCAAGTTTCAAGCCAAATTGGCTACTGGTATAAACTTGCACGAAGAAGTTCAAAATGTGTTTTCAATGATGGGCCGGCTTGTGGCCGCCATCTTCGATTCAGATCGACCCGAAAATTCACACACCACTTTTGTCGGGACCAATGATCAGGACATTTCAATGGCAAGTTTCAGACCAAATCGCACCGTAGAAACTTTGAGAAGAAGTCAAATACATGTGTTTTCAAGAGTGGCGGCTGTGGCGGCCCATCCTTGGATATTAAGATCGAGCCCGAAAAAAATAAACAACACTTTGTCGGGACATGATTCACGATACATTGCTTCATGCAAGTTTTTCCAGCTAAAATCGCACCGGTAGAAACTTGAGGAAAGAAGTTCAAAATGTTTGAAAATGTTAACGTCAGCGAGCGGACGGCGCCAGCGGCGCACCACGGCGGACGGCGGAGCACGGTGAGACCGGCGGACGACGGACGACGAAACAGTGACGAACTATAGGTCATCCCTGAACCCTTCGGGTCAGATGACCTAAATTAAATGCAGAATCAATGCACCATCGGATTATATACCATAACAGACTTACCTTAATTTCTATGAGCAATGTATTTATGGTAATGTATAAAAAATTCACGACCACAATTACTACCGAAATGCAACCAATACTATACTCTGAGTGATGTGCACAAAGTCAACCACCTGTATAAATTTCCATGAAATTTTGGTATTCCAAATACATAACTCTATAAATAGAACAATTTCATAAACCTTATGTTAAAACTACCATTGACAAAATGGTACAGAAAATTTACCGTCGCGTGTATAGCTCACTGATAGATTGCACTGTTAGCTATGTGAAACCCAGACAAGGGCCTGCAATACAGGTATATGTCTCCTGAATTAACAATCAGGAAAGGTAATTCTATTGTGTTGAACGTTAGGTGAAGACGTAAACCCATGGTTAATATTTACAGCGTATGACATAGCGTTTTATCAGCACACCTGAGGCATGTTACCTTAATCTACCTGTCTTTGTAAGGTTAGCTTACCATCGTGGTACGCAGCCAGCTACTGGTGCTATAATATAATAACAAACCTTTGGGATTAACAAGAATATGGATCTTTGACATAAGAAGAAAGCAAGAACTACCATTTGTAATCTAATAGATTTGCCATTTCTCAAGTCCAACATACAAAACGGAAATGCCGCATTGCAGAGCAAAAAAGAGACTGAGGCATTAGGAGGACACAATAAAATCCGACATTTCATTTTAAGAGATTGTTCATTTTTGTTTTGGTTCAAAGACAAGTTCCAAGAAAGAAAAAAAAAAAATAAAATAAAAAAGAAAATGTCCGAAGAATAAGGAGCGCATACACGTTTAGTTGTTAGTTTGTTTTTCTCCATTATTTTCATTTTATCCAATTTTTTGCCAAATAAGAAAAATAATAAAAAAAAATGTAAGACCGACAGAGGAAAATTCATAATGTATTCAAGTGAGATTCTACTTTTCTTTTTTCTCCCACCATCCCTCCGGCACTCAACCCCCACCCACACCCCCTGACACCACTCCCCCCCCCCAACTGCCCCCAACCTCCCACACGCCCCCTTTACTCACCCAGCCCCCCCTCCCTCTCCGGAAGATAATAAACGCCAAATAAAGGCAAAAGAAATCGGACAAAAAATTGTTGACGACCACAGGATTCTCTTTTCGCTCTTATATTGTTTCCAATTAGTTTTATTTATTTATTTTTTAGGGGGTCATCGTGTTGACTGCGAACGATGAAAAACATATGACTTTTTCATTTATTTTTATTTTTTTTTTTTATTTATTATTTTTTTTTTAGCAGTTAAGAACACAAATAAAAAAACGATAATACACACATTACACGAAAATGTCCAGCCACCCAATAAATACAAACAATTAATCGAGAAATAGCACAACGAGTAAAATGCTCTGCCCCGCAAAGAAGGACCTGCCACAATGGGACGTGGGGGCAGGAGACTGATGATACTTTGTTTATTGGGTAGTATCCCCACTGTTTGCTCCAGATTAATATCTTCCACAACTTCTCACCCATTCTCTCTTTCTCACCAACAGCAACACGAGACAAACCAGAAGAAGGTACCGAGATGTAAGACACTCCATGGCCAATAGTTTCGCTCCGCCCTCTGTGGGAGAGCAGCAAACAGCCAATAGTACCCGGGTGGAATGACGACCGCTGGGAAGGTCGGTCCTATTTACGGTTCTGTAGAAGGAATAAAGCTGCCGACAGTTTGAAATGACAGACTACAATAACAGGGTGGAATCAGATTTATGTTGACAGAGAATTTTTAAAACTTGGAGAGAAGTTTATGTCGAAAATCGAAAGTAATTAAATATACACGAAATAAAAATAATAAAAAAAAAAAAATAAAAAAATAAGGAAAAAAAAATAAAAAAAGAGAATAAATAGAAAAAAATAAAAGAAAAAAAAAAAAAATAAAAAAAAAACACGCAAAAACCACAGTGTATAATAAAAAAAAATTTGGAGAACAAAAAACGAACAGAAAAACCAGAAAAAAAAAGTAACACAAGACAAAAAAAACAATTTACTTTTAAATAAAAAAAAAAAATAAAAAAACAAAAAAAAAAGAAAAAAAAAAATAAAACAAAAAAAAATGAAAAAAAAAATAGAAAGAAAAAAAAAAAATTATCGTTTCTCAAATGTTACTGGAACTCTCTGGGACCGGATTATAGATGTACGTTGAATGTTCCTTAGTTATACTTTTACAACGTGAAGAAGAATGAACGATATATTGTCGTTTTCGCAAAATTATCATTTTTAATTTCATCAGGACACATAGAGACGTCTGGCCCGGTGGTTCATTCCGCATTCGCCCCAGAATCTTCTATCTAGCGGTCTGATATATGATATGTGTCCGAAACGTTTTGAATGGTGTACAGACCGACCGCAATTTACCATAAGCGTTAAGATTAGCTTTATAAATACCAGTTAGACGATTAACTGATATCATATAGTATACATTGTAAATTCGGTACACATAACCCACCCCCAGAGAGATCCTCGAGTGGGCAAAAGAAAAGTACGACATATCTATACAAGAATTAAGACAGATTTTGAAGTGTAGCAATCCACATATGCGAGAAAGGGTGGAGTAGGCTTAGGAGAAACAAGGGTAGAAACGATCCGGTCGCAGCATACATCAGCACAATTACATGCCCAGCAAACCGACGTTACAAGACAGGAAACACACAATAGCAGCGCCCAGGGTCACCGCCCAAACCATTAATATATTTCATCCTATATTACCCAAAACCCACAATTACTCTCTGAAGATTCTTGATTTAGATTTTGACAGTGTTTGTGTGATAATATTTTTTCCTTTTCTGTTGCTATTTGATCCTTGAAGCTTATGTTTCTTTACATTCGCATCTCAGTTTCAATCTCGATTCTCGTTTAAATCCTGCAGCAATTATCTTTTTATCCGTATAGATACCTATCAGAGATCACTAACTCCTGTTCATGTATTGCTTCACGAGTTTTATTGGCATTCTTTGTTTTAACTTCACCACCCCATCATACTGGAACCTCTCGAATCGCCACCCTACTACAACGGACAATGGTTCGCGGAACGATTGTAACCAAGACAGTAATGGCTACTAAATACATATCTGTTCTAAATTGATACGGTAGAATATTGTGATATCAATTAGGAGCACATGATAGACGTGCTCGGTAGTGAGAAGAAATGCTCTAACGGCGGACGATGTATGCACCATGAAGTGTTGTCTATGTGCGGCATCAACTCATTACACTACGAACATGGATGCACGTTAAATATCCGTTTATCCCACCAAAGTGGAGATGATCAGGCACCAAAAAATGTTCATTCGAAAAATGACGAAAATCAACACTGGGCGGACTTTCCTTTTGCAATAAGGCGCCGGCAGTGGCCGGCGCTAATCGGGAGGAACCGTTTTTGAGACTCCTCGATTTGTCGAGGGTGCTATAAAATGGGGAGTTTAGTTCGAACTCAATGAAAAATAAAAATGTTTCTGGAACATGTTTGAGACATTTTAAGAAAAAAAAAAATTTAAGAATTTTTTTGCCCAAAAATTTTTATTGAATGGAATTTGCCGCCACTGATTAGCCGCTGGGGTCAACGATGGTAAATAATTAGACTGAAGTCTGATAAGTTCCATGGGCGTACGGACCCGCCCGAAACGGCCTGACAACAATGTGTCTTGCATGCGGAGTGTCCACTGCAGTGATCAATAATGCATTGTGGGGAGAAGTCCCCAGGAAAAACGGCAGGTCGACAAAAATTGTCCGTGTGAGTAAAGAGGCAGACGCCAGGAATGGGGCATTGTGGGCCGGAGAAAAATTGGCCCGATATGAAAATTTTGTACCGACAGCATCCTGGGGCGTACGGAACACTCACCCGAGAACGGCCTGAAACTGTGGTCTGTAGCCATGAGAGTGTCACTCAGAAATGCCTTGTAGGGGAGAAGTCCCAGGAAAACGGCAGGTCGACAAATTGTCCGCGTGAGTTAGAGCAGAAACGGCCAGCTTGGGCAAATGTTGGGCCGATAAAAATTTGTGGCATGAAGATTTCCGGCACACACAGAGTGCCTAAGCGGGGAGAAGTCCCCAGGAAAACAGCAGGTCGACAAAATTGTCCGCGTGATTTAAAGAGAGGCAGAAACGGCCAGGCAATAGTGCTGAAATGTTTGGCGATTAAAAAATGGTGGCATAAGAGATTCGGCACCCAGAGTGCCAGTAGGGGAGAAGTCCAGGAAAACGGCAAGGTCGACCAAAATTGTCCGCGTGGGAAGTTAGAGAGGAAGAAAACGGGCCAAGGCTGGGGCAATGTTGGGACCGATAAAAATTGTGCAAATAAGAGATTCCGGCACCCAGAAGTGCCTAGCAAGGGGAGAATCCCCAGAAAACGGCAAGGTCGACAAAATTTGTCCGCGTGAGTTAGAGAGGCAGAAACGGCCCAAGGACTGGGGCAATCGTTGGAGAGCCGATCACACAAATTTGTACAATGAGATTCGCACCCAGTGTGGCACTAGCAGGGAGAGAAGTCCCCAGGAAAACGGCAGGCTCGTACAAAATTGTCCGCGTGAGTTAGAGAGGCAGAACGGCCTCAAAGTGCTGGGGCAATGTGGGCCGATTGAAAATTTGTGCATAGAGTTCGGCACACAACAGAGTTCCTAGCAGGGGAGAAGTCCCCAGGAAAAACGGCAGGTCGACAAAATTGTCCGCGTGAGTTAAGAGGCAGAAAACGGCCAGGCTGGGGCATGTTGGGCCGATGAAATTTGTGGCATTGAAAGATTCGGACACCCAGAATGCCTAAGCGGGGGAAGAAGTCCCCTTTGGAAACGGTAGTCGACAAAAATTGCAGTGTCGGTAGAGACAAGAACATGACCGTACAGAGGGAAAGTCCCCGATAAACGACAGTCTGTGTAGACTTCGCACCGAGTGGTCAGAAGAAATTCCGTCCAGGCGGGTTTCCTCCACGGATTTCATTGCTGCACACGCGCCCGCTGCAGCCGTAGGAGGCTTATTGGGCGTTCTGTGAATGGACTGGAAAAGTCCACAAAAATCAGCCGGAGGTGGCCGGCGTAACCGAGGAACCGTTTTGAGACAATCTCGATTTGTCGGTGCTATATATGTGGGTAACTAGGTGTCGGCTCGACTGGCATTTCAAGGCAATAGGGTTGTTGGATACGGAAGTAGTTTTGATACGGCTGGGAACTTCCATGTGTACGGCCCTACTCTTGCGTTATGCTTTCCCACAACGAACAGTTGGAATAGAAGCGTATGCCACAGAGACCTCGCTCGGGTTTACATGCATACACGTGTACCATGGAATTGTCGGTCTGGAGATCTGCGGGTAACCGATTTCTAACACACGAAAAATTGAAATCAGCCTCAGGAACTCCCGTTAAAGGGTCTGCACTAGCGAAGCGGTCTAGACTAAGCGTGTATCAGTCACTGACCTACCAACCAGAGTTTTTCTTCTACCCGTAAGAAAAAAAATTGGTTTGGTTGGAGCGGAAAAAAGCCAGCAAAGCATAAAGGGCGAATTTGTTGTCTGTCTGCAAGTGAAATCGTCACGTTGAGAAAACGAATGGTCGGATGTAGGGTAAAAACGATTGCTTACCGACGTTATGCTCCGCACCCAGTCTTGTTTTGGCAGTGGTAAAACTACTGGGAACTCGACCTTGAAATGACGGAAACGTATTGCGGGTCCAAATCAAACGAACAAGCTGCAAACACGTTGTCGTCGAATTTTGGTATCATATGGATTGATCCTGCCAGTAAAGTCCATATGCTTGTCTCAAGATTAAGCCATCCATGTCTAAAGTACATACTTTTTGATGGTGAAAACCGCGATGGCTCATTAAATTCAGTTATGGAATTCCTGATCGTTACACGAATCCCTACACTATGGATAACTGTGGCAATTCTAAGAGCTAATAAATGCAAAAGGCACCGAGACTCACGGAGGTTGCGATTTTATTTCAGTTCCAAAACCAATCGTAGCAAAGGCCGATCACTTTGGTGAATCTGGATAACTTTGTGCTGATAAACGCACGGCCCTTGTGCGGCCGACGTATCTTTCAAATGTCTGACACTATCACTTCGGATGGTACGTGCTATGCATACCATCGTTGTTATACGGGTAACGGAGAATCAGGGTTCGGTTCCGGAGAGTGGAACTATGAGAAAACGGCTACCACATCCTAAGGAAGGCAGCAGGCGCGCAAAATTACCCCACATCCTTGGCACGGGGAGGTAGTGACGAAAATAACAATACGGGACTCTTTCGTTGGCCCCGTTAAATTGGATAAATGAGTACACTTTAAACCCTTTAAGCGAGTATCCATTGGATGGGGCAAGTTCTGGTGCCAGCAGCCGCGGTAATTCCAGCTCCATAGCGTATATTAAAGTTTGTTGGCAGTTAAAAAGCTCCGTAGTTGGATCTCAGATCCCAGGCTGAGCGGAGTCCAACATCCTTTGGTGGACTACAAGCTCGTCCTGATCTACTCCCGGTTTTACCCTTGGTGCTCTTGAAAAAAAAAAATTTTTGAGTGTCTCGGTGGCCATGATATCATTTACTTTGAAAAAATTAGAGTGTTCAAAAGCAGCAGCTCGCCTGAATAATGGTGCATGGAATATGGATAGGACTCGGTTCTATTTGTTGGTTTTCCCGGAACTTGAGGTAATGATTAAGAGGGAACAGACAGGGGCATTCGTATTACGGTGTTAGAGGTGAAATTCTTAGGATCGCCGTAAGACGACTACTAGCGAAGCATTTGCACAGAAGTATTTTCATAATCAAGATCGAAAGTCAAAGGTTCGAAGACGTCAGATACCGTCAGCTAGTTCTAGACCATAACGATGCCACAACTAGCGATCCGCCGGAGTTGCTTCATACCAGTCGCGGGCAGCTTACGGAAACCAATATGTTTCTATTGGTGGTTCCGGGGGAAGTAATGGTTGACTAGCTGAAACTTAAAAGGATATTGACGAAGGCCCCACAGGAGTTGGAGGACCTGCGGACTTAATTTACTCAACACGTAAGAGCAAGGAAAAACTCACCACGGCCCCGGACACTGTAAGCATTGACAGATTGAGAGCATCATTTCTGATTCGGTGGGTCGGTGTGAGCATGGCCGTTCATTAGTTTGGTGGAAACGCGATACTTGTCTGGTTAATCCTGATAACAGAACGAAGACTCTAGCCTGCTAAATAGTTCAACCGATCCGTTTTGCGTCGGTGCAACTTCTCTTAGAGGGACAAGTGGCGTTTAGCCACACGAGATTGAGCAATAAAGGTCTGTGGATCGTCCATTAGATGTTACGGGCCGCACGCGCGCTACACTGAAGGAATCACAGTGGCTTTTTTATCCTTGCCCGGAAAGGGTTAGGGTAATCCCGTTGATACCTCCTTCCGTGCTAGGATTTGGGGCTTGTAATTCTATATCCCCATGAACGAGGAATTTTCCAGTAAGCGCGAGTCAATTAAGCTCGCGGGTTGATTACGTCCCTGCCCTTGGTACACAACGCCTGTGCTAACTACCAGATTGGAATGGTTTAGTGAGGCTCTCGGATTGGTCCCGACCACGGAGGAAAACCCTGCGAGTCGTGTGCGAAAAGACCGAGCAAACTTGATTATTTAGAGAAGTAAAAGTCGTAACAAGGTTTCCGTAGGTGAACCTGCGGAAGGATCATTACCAGAACTTGCAAACACAAGCACAAATTCGTGACGAAATGCATGCGCCGAAAGGGAATAAGGAGCTAGACTCTTACTCGTTAGGCAAAACAAATCCAGTGACAACGCAAAAACTTAACGTCGGGGTATCTATGCACCGTTTAATGAGCAAACGTCCCGCCTGCAGTATCGTAAAGTTCTCTTTTTTATTCATGTACAAAACTGTTAACCAAGCAAAAAAACATGTTTGTGTGACTTTCAGAACGCATTTGAGATCGTCAACAGCATGAAACTACAAAACGAGATGAAAATCACTAACATCTAAGCGGTTGGGGGATTCCTCGCGTGTTCAGATGTAGAGCCGCCAGCCAGGTGCGTAAATTAATGTGAATTGCAAGACACATTGAACAATCGATATCTTGTACGCACATTGGCCCACACTGGTCACTCCGGAGCCCACGCCTGTCTGAGGTCGGCTGTAATTCTATCGCAAATGCATGCACATGAAGCGTTGCGCTTGGACCGTACATCTGCCACGTTTTGGTTTGCTTCGAGAACATACGAGGAGCGGTCTCTAATACACAGCCCAGATCATCATTTGCCAAAAAAACCGAGTAGTTCGGTGTTGAAATCGTCCAGAGAAACGGAACGAACCGAGACGAGCAGCTCGAAACTGATCATCAGTAGCGCTCGACTGTTCCGA
>SAYR01063209.1:0-11724 GCA_004382745.1 Argopecten irradians irradians | reverse complement strand
TCAACAATAAACATCAAAGGTAAAGAGAATATCTATAGGTTTTATAAGCTTCTGGTTTTGCTGTCAGCATGTTTCTACCAGTTTAAATAATGATAGTCCCTGTATATATGGTGTTGTCCCATTTACCTGTCCTATAAATGCATGCACATATTCTAATATTTCTTAATTTGAAACACAGTTTATATTATCAAATACCAAATCTATCATTCGTTCTATAATTTTCAAGGGAATAATGCTCTTTAATCTATGCAGTAATACGATCAGGTAAACCTGTTCAGAATCATACTGCCAGTATATAAACTTGTCAAAACTGGCCCTTCAATTTCAATTGTCTTAATCTGGATACTATGTAATTGTATAGCATTTCCTTAAACGACAATGCACTAGTTAAAATTATTAAAATGATTTTTTTAATAAGTATAGTTCCGTTTTTTTCAAGAATTGTTTAGAGACATTCCCGGTTGAGGACAGCATTTTTCGTTTTACCATCCGACGACTCACCGACCCTATAATAAAAGCGCGTGAATCGACACACGTGCGGCTCATTCATGTACCTATTACACCTAGCAGTCTACAGGTTATACTCACCTACAAAATAGGTAATATTAGCAAAACCTCACCTGTAAAAACTATATGGAACTCTTTTTTAGCAAAAAACATGTCAACTCTCAAAAGTTGTCAATTAGATGTTTTCAAAATAAAATCCAACGCAGGGAATAGAATCCAAACAATAATCCGTACCACATATCTCCACAGCTATATCATCGTACCGAATGCACTTCACTGACATATATACTGTGGACTACGACCTACCTGAACACGAGCGACAACTATCCAGATCACACACGTGTGCGTTCTACATGTACGTTAAAAACTACTGTAATATTGAAGTGTTTTATTAGTTCGTATTGGACATATGTTGGGATTTAGCTGACAACACATTCATCTATTACTCAATGAACTATTGTCAGGTGAGGTGCAGTGTTTTATTTCAATTTGACATTGTTATTTTGCCTAATAATCAGCGGCAGTGTTATCTGAGACAAGACAATGTTTAGAATGATCACGTGTGTCAAGTGTCCCGTGCTTTATATAGGGGCGTTGGCCAGTGAAGGTTACTAAGCAGAGCAAAAGAAAAATGGCTGCCACTTCCTTAGATACCATACTGTCACTTAACTAGGGCATGTCTCAGAAGACAATTTTTGAAGAAAAAAAATATTAACGTTAATATATTTTTTTTTCTTAAAATTTCACTGGCATTGTTTTTTACTTGCATTGGTCAGCTTTAATCTAAAGTATAATTAAAACCTGTATTATCCGGACCTGGCTATAACTGACAAAATAGACTGTTCCCAGGTGACATCCAGAGTTGAACAAGTTACATTGTAACTTAAGCATTAATTTGGCGAGCTGGTTTAGTGCACTGTGTCGAAGACATGGAGGAAAATGAAGCAAAATTTTCACGCTTTTCAAAAATAAAACATATTAATTCGGAACAGTACAGGTAACTGGTTACTTTGCAGACAGTACGGTAACTGAGTGCTTCAGCCAGAGTACTGCTATGGTTATTTGCAGCTTAGTACACGCGTAACTGCTTACTTTTCAGCCAGTAACAGGTATACTAGTTACTTTGAGTCAGTACAGGTAACTGGTTACTTTGCAGCAGTCAGTTACCCACGAAAACTGGTTATTTGAAGCAGATAGTAGCAGGTTACTGGTTACTTTGAAGCAAGCCAGTAATGAACTGGTTACTGTTGCAGCCAGCCACAGGTTACTGGTTACTTTGGCAAAGCAATACAAGTCAGTAAAAGAAATACATATATATATAGGCTAACTACAAAAAATCAAAAGTCACTAAGGAAGAAAAGGAATGTGGGAAGGTAGAGTGGGTATGTGGATTGAAAAAGTTGTAAAACTGTATTTGGAATCATGACATCTTACACATAAGTCTAGATCTCATGCGCGAAAGTGTTAATTAATGTGACATTTCAAATTCATAGAAAAAACTGATAAAACACGATCATTAAAAATTACCCTCCAAGTGAAATTGGAGTGATATACTACGGTAGTTGTGTACTTTTGAAATTTGACTGCTTGAAAGTTACTAGTATTATTAAATTTCTATGATATTAAGTTCGTTAACTGCAGGACGCTACCTACATAAAATTCACCAATGTCAATTCTAAGTGACAATTTTTTCTTACCTGTCCTAGGGAATATCAACATCAGAAATTGAAACATACATGACATAGTGCATTCAGAGTTTAGATACTACGACGGTATAGGTTATACTTACATGTATGTAGTATCTCCAAAAATTTAATGTTACAAGTTAATGTTTAATTCCTGTTTAAATTACAATTTAATCAGACTTTGTACTTTCAGAAAATAATTTGGGGGCCTTTTTCTTTGTCCATGTTTTAACAAAAAGGCGTATTGGATGCCATATTAACTCAAACCCTGTTAGCCAGCAACTGTGCTACATGTGCATACCGCTGTTATAAAAGCAGAGCTTGCAACACTTATTTGTGACACAGCTGGGATCAGATCAAGGGCTAGAGACAGATTTTTCATTAGATTACAAATCGAAACATTATAGGTATATTTAAAAACACCTGTCAAACATTTCGAGATTGTTGTAGATAAATGTAACAGTGTACAAAGGTTAGATATCCAAGTAAAGCGACATTATTTAGCTTTGTAAATAACATTCTACTTCAGACTCCATCAAAATGATTATAGCAGACTTTTAAACTAATTGAGTATGTGAAACCACTTTCTATTCTTGGTCAGCGCAGGTTGTAGAAAGTGAAATAGACTTTATCTTATTCATGGACTTTTACAAAGTACCAAGTGTCTTGGTCTGGTCTATAGTAGATTGTCCACGCATGTAGCTGTGATTTTTCGTCCGCATGGATTTTGCGTTTCGTATGCGCAAGAATACTGTATCCAAAAAATGTCTAACCCGAATATTAATATGTGAATTTAATATATAAATATGAAACTCAAGTCAGATCATAGATTTTTTAAAGATTTTTACAAATTCTTAAAAAAAAAAAAAAATTAAATAATAATAAAAAAAAAATGATTTCCAAAAAATAACCCAGCTTTGAAACTAAATATCATCAGGATGAAAATTTTGATGGACGCTTGATACTTGTAGGGCCTACTATTATAGCCAGGATTCTACTTGCATGAATTTAGGTACCAGTTACAAATGACATGCCATGTGATATTTCGGATATTGGCCATGATATATTGGGTAACTGCATAAATTGCACGAAAATGCTCAAAGGCCTCAATTCATTTATCAAAGAGGTATATGTTAGACTCTACTGGATATTAGATAATTAAATTTTGATTGATAAAAATACAAATTTAGTTATAAAGCCTGGTAAAACCACTTTAACTGTTTCAAACTTAGGCATCAAAGCATCCCCTCTACCAAAAGCAATCCCTCTATTTGTATATAAATGTACAGCTTCAACATGTCAAAAGCATCCCTTGTCTAATCAGATTATCCTTGTCTGTTCTTTTGGGCTAATTTTATGGCATTTCCTTCTTTAATCTATATAAAAATCTAAAACCCAGCTGTTTTAGGGGCTGCAGTGGCGAGTGGTTTACGAAGTATCAACAATTACACAAGCCCTCCACCTCTGGGTTGTGAGTTTGAACCAATTGTCGGGCAGTTGTAATCATGCAGTACTGACTCTGGTCGGCTAGTCATTGTCTCCAGGTTACTCCAGCTTTCCTTCCAGCCAACAAAGCCTAGGCATGTCTTACCATGACCCAGGATGTTAAAAGGATGTTAAACAAAACAAGAGGCCCACTGGGCCTTAACCCGCGTCATGCTGACTAATAGTACAATAAACATATATAGTCGTTTAAAGATTTTAGCCTAGTTTGACCCCTATGACTTGAATGAAGATTCAGGTCATTCTTATTGAAAGCAAGAATTGGTAAGCCCTTGCATCCAGCATGCGACAGGCTAATAATCAGGGTGGTCTAGGCCTCTCTATATTAATTAGTTTATTCACAAGAACTTTGTTTAAAGGATTTTTAGCCTATTTGACCCCGTGTGACCTTGGAATGAAGGTCATAGAGCATTTTATTTGAACAGACTTGGTAGCCCTTCATTCATGCATTCCTGCAGCGCCAATATACATACCCTAGGCCTTGGTTCTAGAAGCAAAATAATAAAGCGTTTTAAAGATTTTAGCGCTATTTGACCCCTATGCACTTGAAAAGAAGGTCAAGGGTCATTATTTGAACAAACTTGGTAGCCCTTCAATCGCCCAGCATTCTACAGGCCTAAATATCAGGTCATCTAGGCTCTTAGTTATTCACCAAGATAGTTGTTTAAAGGATTTTTAGCCTATTTGACCCCTTTGACCTTGAAGAAGGTCAAGGTCATTCATTTGAAACAAAACTTGGTAGCCTTTCAATTTTTTCCATCCCAAGGCATCCTAACAGGCCCAAATCAGTACCCTAGGCCTTCTGGTTTTTGGAGAAGGAGTTGTTAAAAGGATTTTAGCCTATTGACCCTTTTGACCTTAAGAATGACAGGGTCAAGGTCATTCATTTGAAAAAAACTTGGTAGCCCTTCATCCCAGCATGTCACAAGGCCCAATATCAGTCCCACCCTGGGCTCTTGGTTCTCGAGAAGAAGTCGTTTATGAGATTTTAGCCTATTTGACCCCTTTGACCTTGCGAATGAAGGATCAAGGTCATTCATTTGAACAAACATTTGTGTAAGCCCTTCATCCCAGCATGCCACAGGCCTAATGATCAGGTCCTGGCCTCTTAGTTATTCACAAGAAGTTTTTTAAAGGATTTTCAGCCTATTGACCCCTCGTGACCTTGAATGAACGTCATAGGTCATTTATATTTGAAACCAAACTTTGGTATGGCCCTTTCATTCCCAGCATCCTAGCAGGCGCCAATATCGTTACCCTGGGCCTGGGTTCTTGAGAAGAAAGTTCGTTTAAAGGTTTTGCCTATTTGAACCCCTGTGACCTTGAATGAAGGTCAAGGTCATTCATTTGAACAAACTTGGTAGCCCTTCATCCAGCAACCTACAGGCCAAATATGAGTACCCTGGGCCTTTCCGGTTATTGAGAAGAAGTCGTTTGAATGAAAAGTTTACGGACGGCGCACGACGACGGACGGTGCATGATGACAATAGGTCATCCTGACCCTTGGGTCAGATGACCTAATAAAACTCTACCTGGTGTAATTCGGAGGGGCTGCGGCAGAGTGGTTAAGATGTCAGGAACATATTACCACAGAGACCTCCATCGTCGATATCTCTTGGTCACTAGTTTGAATCCCATTGTGGGACAGTTGCAGGTACTGACTGTTGGTCAGTTTAGTTTCCAGGCACCAGATACTCCATTTTTCCTCCACCATCAAGCATGGCACATCCTTACATTGGATCCCTAGCTGTTAATATGATATAAAAACTAAAACAAGTGCAATCCAAAGGAAGCCTTTTTGCAATATAACCCCCCCCCCCCCTTGATATTCCACAGGTTCCGATCAATTTACAATCTCTACATCCCTGGACATCTCATAGTAAAATTGGAGGAAATATAGAGGATGACCCTCCCTCCTCCTCTATTCCTTTGGTGATATCCGATACAGGACAATACAGTTACATTGTTACATAACATGAAATGTTAGTAGATGCCATGATTGATTTGTTAAACTTTAAACAACTTGACATCTGAAGATATAAAAAATAATTATTTAGGTCATAAAACATGACCTGTGTAACATTTGGATGTGTTACTCAATTAAAACAGGAGGCCCAAAGGGCCACAACGGTCATCTGACTACCTTGGCAATAGTAAAATTTAATACATATGGGGTCACTTTGTCAGGACCATGTCAGGGATCATTTCATGCAAGTTTCAGCCCAAATCGCACTGGTAGAACTTGAAAGAAGTTGAAAATGTGTTTTCAAGATGGCGGCTTGGGCGGCCACTTGGATTTCAGATCAACCCGAAAAAACAACACTTTGGTCAGGACCATTCAGGATCATTTCATGCAAGTTTCAAGCCAAATCGCACAGGTAGAAACTTGAGAAGAAGTTCAAAATGTGTTTTCAAGATGGAAGCGTGCGCGCCATCTTGGATTTTGGATAGACCCGAAAAATAACAACACTTTGTCGGGACCATGTCAGGATCATTTCATGCAAGTTTCAGCCAAATCGCTCTAATAGAACTTGAGAAGAAGTTTCAAAATAAGTTTTCAAGATGGCAGCTGTGGTGGCCATCTTGGATTTCAGAATCGACCCAAAAATAACAAACACTTTGTCGGGACCATGTCAGGATCATTTCATGCAAGTTTCAGCCAAATCGCACTGTAGAACTTGAGAAGAAGTTCAAAATGTGTTTTCAGATCGGCGGCGTGCGCGGCCATCGTTGGATTTCAGATCGACCCCCCGAAAAATAACAACACTTTGTCGGCGACCATGCTAGGATACAATTTCATGCAAGTTTCAGCCAAATCGCACAGGTAGAACTTTGAGAAGAAGTTCAAAAAATGGTGTTTTCAAGATGCGCTGTGGCGGCCATGTTGGATTTTGGATCGACCACGAAAAAATAACAACACTTCTGTCCGGACCATGTCAGGATCGATTTCATGCAAGTTTTCAGCGCAAATCGCACTAATAGAACTTGAGAGCCAAGAAGTTCAAAATGATGTTTTCAAAAATAGGCGGCGTGTTGGCGGCACATTACCTTGGATTTTTGCATGATCGACCGAAAAATAACGACACATTGTCGGGACCAATGTCCAGGATCATTCAATAGCAAGTTTCAGCCAAAATCGCACTGGATAGAACTTGAGAAGCAAGGTTCAAAATGTGTTTTCAAGATGGCCGGCGTGTGAGCGGCCATCTTGATTTCAGATCGACGCCGAAAAAATAAAGCAACACTCTTGTCGTGACCCATTGTAGGATCATTTTAATGGCAAGTTTCAGCCAAATCGCACTGGTAGAACTTGAGAAAGAAGTTCAAAATGTGTTTTCAAGATGGGGCCTGTTGGCCGGCCATACTTTGATTTTTGCATCGAGCCCGAAAAATAACAACACTTTGTCGTCGGACCTAATGTTCAGGATCATTTCATTGCAAGTTTCAGCCAATCTGCACGTGGTAGAACTTGAGAAGAAGTTTCAAAATTGTTTTCAAGAGGGATTGGCGGCTGTGCGGCCATCTTGGATTTCAGATTCGCCACCCGCGATACAAAACAACACTCTTGCTGCGGGACCATGTCAGGAACATTTTCATGCAAGTATTCAGCTCAAATTGCACTGGTAGTAAACTTGACGAAGAAGTCAAAAAGTGTTTTTCAATGATGGGCGCGCTGTAGGCGCGCCATCTTTGATTTCAAATCGACCCCAGAAAAATAACAATCACTTTTGTCGGGACGACATGTCAGGACAATTTCAATGAGCAAGTTTCAGCCAAATCGCACCGGTAGAACTTGAGAAGAAGTTCAAAATGTGTTTTCAAGATGGCGGCTGTGGCGGCCATCTTGGATTTCAGATCGACCCGAAAAATAACAACACTTTGTCGGGACCATGTCACGATCATTTCATGCAAGTTTCAGCTAAATCGCACCGGTAGAACTTGAGAAGAAGTTCAAAATGTGAAATGTTAACGCACGGCGGACGGCGCACGGCGCACGGCGGACGGCGGACGGTGGACGGCGGACGACGACGGACGAAACATGACGACTATAGGTCATCCTGACCCTTCGGGTCAGATGACCTAATAAATGCAGAATCAATGCACATGATTATAACCATAACAGACTTACCTTAATTTTCTTGAGCAATGATTTAGGTAAATGTTAAAAATTACGACACAATTATAGAAATCACACCAATATATATCTGATGATGTGACAAATCAACCACTGTAAAATTTCCTGAATTGGATCCAAATCATAAGCTATTAATGACAAATTTCATAAACTTTGTTAAAACTCCATGACAATGGTACAAAATGTACCGTCGCTGTATCTCACTGATAGATTGCACTGTTAGCTATGTGACAGACAGGCTTCATACAGGTATATGTCCCTGATAACAATAGGAAAGGTATCTATTGTGTTGACGTTAGAGGTGAAAACCCAGGTAATATACAGGTATGACATAAGGTTATCTATACACACCTGAGGCATGTACATTAAATCTACCTGTCTTTGTTAAGGTTAGCTACCATGTGTACAGCAGCCAGCTAGGCTATAATATAATCACAAACACATTTGGAATTAACAAGATATGGATCTTGACATAAGAAGAAAGAGACTACCATTGTAATCTAATAGATTTGCCATTTCAAGTCCAACAATTTGTGAATTGCTAGCATTTACAGGTACTTAAATACGTATTAGAGAAACGGGTACAGACAAACGATAGGGAATTGAAATAAACAAAATTCTTGATAACATAATATGCATGCATGAAGATAAATATGTTAGCACATGCATACTGTAACTATAACAATGAATATTTAGGGGAAAACAAATCTGTTAGTTCAAATTTTATCTAATTTCTTAAACTTTATATTCATTATTATATATTATCTATATAAATGTGGATAAAATTCATAAGAATTCAATCGTCATGGAAACAGAAATGATTACCCTTCAAAGACCAATTAAAGATGCTCCATCGCTGACAAATAGTATTTTTTCACTATTAAAAACTGGAGCAAATGATTTAGTATTTTTCTTCAGTTACAAAAGTTACTTACTTCACACCGTTACCATCATTGAAAAATTTGAGCTTCTAATTTTATTTTAGGTTAAAAATATAAAAAATAATTAATTGCATCCCGAAAATGGAATGAAATACTGATTGCGTATGCACCTAAAGCAAAATAAATTATTTTTAAATATTTTTTGTTTTAGTTAGAAATATGCATACACGATTAAACACCAATTATTGTTCAAATGATGAATATCTTTTATGCTCTGTCGGCGGTGGAGCATGTTTAAAGGTATATATACAATCCTATTTTCAATCTGACCGCCTTTTTTGTATCAAGTTCATCATTCGATTTCCATAAGATTCCTTGTGTCCTGATTAAACCATTAAACCATCTGGACACATCATTCTGTCATGTGGCCACCATTTTTAACTATATGCTAATTGCAAAATTATGAACCTTACACAGTCGTCATGCTGTCCCAATTCAATCCCATGATTATATATTGGCAAACCTAGACTTGTTCATGATTGGTGGTTTTTTTTCATATAACATCCACGACCAGCCAATTAACATTCACAGAAGAAGATGATGAAAGGTAAAGGGGTAGAGGAAAGGAAAGGCTGTTATATATATAAGGTTACCGGGAGGGGAGAAAGTGTACTGAACATTTATCATTTGAACAACATTTTGGCTTACTATCACTGGTAACCCAAAATGTGTTAATCTTGCCGAAACTTGTTAGAATAACGGCAGAATACTTAATTTTTAACAAGTTTCGGCAGGATTAGCATATGTGCTTTTTTATTCA
Source organism: Argopecten irradians irradians (assembly GCA_004382745.1). Lineage (NCBI taxonomy): Eukaryota > Metazoa > Mollusca > Bivalvia > Pectinida > Pectinidae > Argopecten > Argopecten irradians. Next base: position 2,193 of record SAYR01063209.1, on the reverse strand, counting down.
GTATTAACCCTTTATATTAAGACTTTTCCTCAGAATTCCAATTCGATTAATAAAATTAAGTATTTCTGCCGTAAAATTAAGTATTTTTCTGTCCGCCGTGGGCTGACGGCCGAATAACAGAGGGTATCAGTCACAATTACCCAACTTCGTTACGTGCACGGCTATTTATTGCTACATTATCGGAGGTTGGGAATCGCCAAACTTTTCCGATGCGACGGTGAAATTAACAGATTCGGCGATAGAATTAAGAGTTTCTGCGTTTATATTCAGTGTTTCTGCGTTTATATTCAATGTTTCTGCGCTAATATTAACACATTTCGTCGCTTACATCGAGCGGGCGCGCCGAGCCGTGACGGCCGAGCACACGGCTTACACAGGTAAACTTTACCTTGTGAAACGAGACTTACAGTAAGTACAGCCGCCAGCCGATTGTACATGTAAAATAATTATGTTTACAATTCTCTTTTCCCCTTTAAAAATACATATATCCTCATTATCCTATTCTCCTATCTTTTGTTGTTTTCTTTCCCGCGTCTCGTCATTTGAGCTATGCATTTTGCACCTTTTTTCGGAAGAGTTCCGATACGAGCGGTAACAAATGAATAACTGTCTAGGTTATGTGTAAAATATGTGTATATACACGGGGATTAACTATGACAAACAAATTATGTGTTTGTTCTTCTCACAAATTTGAATTGTTGACGATATTAAAATAAGATCGTTTTCCATAAAATAAATAAATATTTGTTATTTACAGACGTTTTGAAAGATATTTTGCTGTTGCCTTTAATTGTAAAATGCTGATTAAGTGTTATACATAATAATCTGCTTTTCAGGTTTGCTAAATTGATTTGATATACATTAAACGACCGATATCATATTCTGGTAATATTTGATGTACTTTGTGGCACGTAATTCCAGTATTTATTTATTTCTGCGTTTATATTCAATGTTTCTGCGTTTATATTCAATGTTTCTGCGCTAATATTAACACATTTCGTCGCTTACATCGAGCGGGCGCGCCGAGCCGTGACGGCCGAGCACACGGCTTACACGGGTAAACTTTACCTTCTGAAACGAGACTTACAGTACGTACAGCCGCCAGCCGATTGTACCTGAAAAATAATTATGTTTACAATTCTCTTTTCCCCTTTAAAAATACATATACCCTAATTATGCTATTCTCCTACATGTATATTTTGTTGTTTTCTTTCCCGCGTCTCGTCATTTGAGCTATGCATTTTGCATCTTTTTTCGGAAGAGTTCCGATATGAGCGGTAACAAATGTACACGGAGATTAACTATGATAAACAAATTATGTGTTTGGTTATGTGCAATTACATGTATGTATATTCTTCTCACAAATTTGAATTGTTGACGATATTAAAAAATATTTGTTATTTACAGACGTTTTGCTGTTACCTTTAATTGTAAAATGCTGATTAAGTGTTATACAGAATTGATTTGATATACATTAAACGACCGATATCATATTCTGGTAATTATTTGATGTACTTTGTTGCACGTATGCCAGTATAGAGGTCAAACTTAACTGGTGAACTAATACGATAAAATTTAATTCATATTGTCAGAAACAATTATACATATTTGTTTCTGATTAAATACATGTTTAGTTTTAAGAAGTATTCGTCAATTATTTATAATAAAATTATAAATAGTATACACGTGTCAATTTTCAGTTGTTTTTATTCATGCTAAAGATATATAATTCGTAATATATAAATGCGTATTTTGGAGTGTTCATGGGTCTTTTTGTGATATTTGTGTAGCCATGAAAATGGTTTTTTTTTATAAAGGATTGGCTGATTATAAGATCAAGCCCTCATGTGCCTGATGGCCCGGTCAATGCTGTTGGAGAAAGCAACTTCCGCCAACGGTTTCAGATGTGTACCATCTTTAGCTCGGATTGAGGTTGTCTTCAACAAGTCTCTGTCGTGGTGCCAAATGATGTCAGGGTGTTGTTTCTTCATCATTCTGTTGATAAGTGATGCGGTCTTCTTGAATTTGCGATCGTGTCTCGGAAAAAGCTCGCCGAACATCACCACTTCTACACCCTGGGCGATAAACAGTTGATGGATTTCTTGAAGAAGTCCAATTGTACGGGCCGTTGACTGGTCAGCGATGTCATTTTCGCCTATATGTACAAAGACGGAGTGACAGATGGAAAAATCT
>SAYR01063193.1:743516-767034 GCA_004382745.1 Argopecten irradians irradians | reverse complement strand
TTCAAAGATAGTTATGGAAACGTATTTGGGCCTTCTTTTGTTGTGATAAATCGTAGTCTAAATGACTTTAAATACGCGACATGACGTGATCCTTGAGGATTTAGCGACATGTTTTATACGACTTGGTCACTAAAACCCACATTTTGTCGATGTTACCGAACTCGACATTTAATAGATACACAACGGGCGACTTGCTGTTAAGTCGATATGTACCGGTAAAGATATGAATACGACTTACTCAAGTCGTCCATTTTACAAATTATAACACCATGTCGACATGAGCAAATCGATTTGCCTTGAAAAAAACCATGAAGTCGATATCCTGTATATCGCCTCATTGTGTAATTGCCCAGTAGCTTCCTTGGTGGTCAATCATCAATAGCGGAAGAATGACAAGGTGAACACAGATGGGCTTACATAAGGTATGTTAAACTTAACCTCCTCAAAGTGGATACAATCAAATAAATGTGGAACCGTATGTAAAATTTCTATAATCAATATTTAGGAATATTATTGCTGTTGTATGCATATGTATGCCGCAGTCCCTTACAGTTATACCAATTTAGTTTAAAATGTCATTTTCTGTCTACAATTCTTTATTGTTATCTGTTTTGAAATAATATAGTTGACGGTGAAACAATATTGAACTTAATACTACAATTGCTATTTATAATAATAGAATTCATACCATTTTCGAAATATTTGACCTTTAAATACTTAGATCTATATTATAACCTGACGCCATGACTGACGTTTCATCACTTGAATTTATTGTTTTAAATAAATACTGGATAGGGATATGTAATGGGTAATTGATGTTTGTACGCCACATTGCAAAAAGGTTTATTTCTGCTTGCACTCTGAGGTTATACCTATCTATTTAAGTGTTGAAAATAATATATATCATTGTTTTCAGTTCCTGATATTGCTGAGTTGCTTTGTGCTATCAGAGGCCGTTCTTCCATACCCAGGAGATAATGTATCCAATGATGACCTTGTCAGGTACTACTTTGGACTTATGTATAATTCACGGGAAATATGCGGTTTTCTTATGCTTGTTCATGGGGTTGTCATCAGCATGTCAACAGTGAAACGAATCAAGTTAAGACTTGGATTAAGGAGACACGCATGTGAGAGACCATTGCAAGAGATAATACAAACAATTATTAATCTGCACCGAGAGGGCTTCTGTAATCTAGGCTACAAAGCAATGTGGAGGTTACTGAATGTTGTACATGGGATACGTGCAACTCAGAATACCGTGAGGACATGTTTAAGTATCATTGACGCAGAAGGAGTGCATCGGAGATCAAGACGTTGTTTACGACGCAGATTATACTGTAGTACAGGTCCTAATTATCTCATACATATTGATGGATACGATAAGCTTAAACCATTTGGAATAGCGATTCATGGAGCTATAGATGGATTTTCAAGAAAAATAGTATGGTTAAAAGCTGGGCTTTCGAACAACAATCCAAAGCTTATTGCAAATTTGTATCTAAAGTTCATCGTCACGTTGGGAAGGGTTCCGCACCTAGTAAGAGGAGATGCTGGCACTGAGAAAGTTTTAGTGAAAGACTTACAGGTCAGTTTAAGAATGCATCACGGTGATGAGATGGCAGGCATACGGAGTTACATTACAGGCAGATCAAGTGGCAATCAACGAATCGAACGTTTATGGTGCACTTTGCGCTTTACATTTACTGACTTTTGGAGAAACAAATTTCGAGTCATGAGAGATAGCGGTATGTTCGATACAGCAAATCCTCTTCATAGTGAATGCATACGTTTTTGTTTTTTACCTATCATTCAAGAACAATTGGATATATTCGTCCTGAATTGGAACTCTCACCGAATTAGAAGCCAGCGACACCTTAATATACCTCATGGTATCCCAGACGTACTATACTATCAACCTGAAATATATGAAACTTATGACCGCTCTCATCCACTCCCGTGTACTTTGGAAACCATAGACGAAGTCGCAAGTGAATTCACTTCAGAATGTCCGCCTCGAGGTTGCACAGATGAGTTTTTGCAAATTGTTGAATTGACAACTGGAATGACAAGAGACCAAATGCCTTGCATCAAAACAATAGAGGATGCTGATGAGCTTTTCGTTGCTTTGATACAGATGTTTAATGATTTACCTCACGCGCATCGTTAAAGTGTCTATAAATAGATAATTATCGCATTATTCAAAGCAAATAAAGTTAGGCGGAAAATCTTACTATCAGAAACTGATATCCATTATCCGTGATGCATAACGTAACTGCTTGCTTGGTTTGCTGAATTTTGAATAATTAACAATTACAAGATTTTCTTTTAATCTTTTAATAATTTGATTTCTTAATAAATTGATTAATGCTGTTTTAAATGTGTTTTTGTGTGTTTAAAGCTGAAGGCATAGCGATATTAACTGTCATTTAGTTAAATCTTTTTCACATAATTAGGGCTCATGTAATATGACAACTTATGATAATACTATTATGATGTCACATGTAGCTATGACGACATAGTTCATATGTGTGTTAATGAAAATTGATTTTAAAATCACAATATATTCTTTTTATGTAGTCCATGGTCTTTGTAAATTGCAGGCAATGTTGGTTAAAAGATAGTTTAATACTTAATTTTAAATTATTTACTCATTTTGGGGGTCTCTGCTTAAAACGTGTTGCGGTTAGACCAAGAAACCTGTTTATCAACACTGATTTCATGCACAAGATGGAGCAGCCATTTGGACAGTTAGCGAATGTCGTCTCCACGTCAACAAAGTCACGTTTTGGATGTCAGTTATATCATCATATAATTCACTTCTGCTTGGTTTGTGTATTGTAAGTGTGACAACTGACAAGCGAAGACAAATGTTGAAGCATTAAACTATCTTCCTATGGCATCCATGGTCTATATAGATGCCAGAGCTTTGCAGACAATCTTCATAATGCGCGCTAGCGCATTATGAGATGATTGTCTGCAAATTTCTGGCATCTATATAGACCATATATGCCATAGGAAGATAGTTTAATGTTTATATTTACATTATCAACTAATTTTAGGGTCTCTGCATTAATTAACATGGTTTAAGCTAGACCCGGAAAACCGTTTATCAACGACGATTTAATCCACAAGATGGAACATCCATTTTGACGATGATCAGTTGACGTCACCACGTCAACATTAGTGACGTCATAATGGTCACGTTTTGGGTGTCAGTTATACCGTCATATACTTCACTTTGTTATGATGTAGTTTATGTAGTAGAAGTGGCAAGCAAATGTGAATATATATGTATAACTGCGAAAAAAGTTAAATTCCAAGATGTTGATATCTTTGTAAACAGTAAGTATACTGTTTACAAGGGTATATGCATACAATTATAAGAACAGTAAACATCAAATATATGTACAGAATATACAATGAGTTTATTCACGATAACATAAGAATTGGAGACGGCATTCACGCACGCCACATGACCGCGTCCGCACACTTCAGTGGCGTCAGCGAATCCGCGGTTACAACAATACCACTTTTACATAAGAAATTATTATTTAGAAGCACATACAGTCATTTAAACTGGTCGCCAAAGAAGTAAGAAGAAAGCGGACATCGGAAAGTCGGTGTATTTAAGCACCTAAAATATTTTCAATTTCTTTTTCGGTGAAAGATTTTCTTACAATTACCATTCAGATAAACTTCGATTAAGTCTTATTACTACGACGGTGTATTAGGCCTAGGGCCACTATATAATTCTATTTATCTTGTACGTACAAAATACTAATCAGTACATACAAGATACTTGCACTACCAGATACTTGCCCTGCAGGTAGGGCGTTAGAATTGTACCGCTACCCCTATTGCATGATCGTAAGAGGCGACTAAAGTTAGGATCTAATCTTTTCTTTCTTCCTAAATTACTTTATTTCCCTAACGTCTCCCTTGACACCACCTCACTTTTGGCCTTTAGTTGGGCGCTCGCCCCTGTGAGGAAGGATCTGGTTTCTGTCCCCTGGCCGAGACACACCAAAGTCTATAAAAGTGGTAGTTTCTGCTCCTGCTTAGTGCTCAGCATAACGGGATTGGGACGAATGGTTCGCCCATTGTCAGTATAATGTGACCGGGTGGGGTGTGTTGCTTGGAGTCTTCGGCAGATGGTTCAGTGATATAGCACTATAAAAAGGACAAGAGTTCCACTATACAAGAAGACACAATATTAATATACCGCAGTCTCCCAAAACACGCACCTCGCACAACATACACGCAAAACACTGCATACATGGGAGGCCGTCCTTACATGACCATAGCTGTTAATAGGACGTTAATTAATCAAACAAACAAACAAACAAACTACCAGATATTAAGTTGTACGTCAAAGATACTATCTTGAACATACCAAAAAATAATTTGTATATACAAGATTATTAGTTACACAGTTTGTAAGTGACCTAATACTGAAAAATATTGGGTATGGCAGACCAACGGCCATCATGACATTTATTCAAAAAGCAAAGTCGATCCTTAATTTCACTGCATATATATAAGATATCTTGATTGAAATTTAAGATATCTTAAATAGTATATGAGATATCTCATATAATATATCTTATATACTATATAAGATATATAATATATGAGATATCTCATGTTTTTTTTAATTAATTCTATATAAGATATCTTATATCGTATATAAGATATCTCATTTAAGTTATCTATATAAGATATCTTATACAATATATAAGATATCTTATTGAAATCTCGTTGCTTTATAAGATATCTTATAAAGGAACGAGATTTCAACAAAGGCCCAGAAATGAAGTCTCCATACCCGGAAGTCATAGAGAGCTATAAAGTATACTACTACTAGTTCAGCCAGACTCTTGTTGGCTTTGCATGCTATGCCAGTATCAAGCGTTTCGTTGAACTAGACAAAAGTATGCATGTATATTTATTGTAGCCATGTACGAATATTGACAACTAGAGTGATGGGAATTAACTGCTTCTGTGTTTTCAATACACCGTTGAATGAAACCAAACAGCGGTTGATCTCCCTTTCAGTGTCATCTCTGTCATTGCGAACGATTCTAAAATGTGTCCCGAAGTGCTCCGAATGATGCTCAAGGGAGAAATTAGTTTTTGGGTTTAAATGCTACGAAATCTCATTCTATATAAGATATCTTATATAGCAACGAGATTTCAATTATATAAGATATCTTATATTTTAATAAGATATCTTATATACGATATAAGATATCTTATATAGAAAATTAAATAAGATATCTTAAATACTATATGATATCTTATATACATATATAAGATATCATATTTAATATTTGTTATGAGATATCATATATACTGTATAAGATATCTTATATAATTCGATTAAATACGGGAAAGACATTGCTTCTTCAATACATGTTCAATTGGCTTGCCATAATTGGGTATAGAATAAACTTGTATCGGGCGAAGCGAAGCAAAAAAAATTGTTAAAGGGTTAACAAATTGTGTAAAGCATCTAACGACCAGTCCATTTATGAATGTTTCATGCTACTGTATATCACAAGGAACTGACACGAATGTCTAGCCAACAGTAGTGTATATATAGTATATCAAGAGTATGAATGGACATATCATTTAATCAATGAATTGTTTTAAATAAAGTGGTTCTATATATCAGTGACGTATATCTTACCTTAAAGAGAAATAATTTATCTGATTGCTTGATGAGCAGAATTGGCCAATTATTGACCAATTTATGTCCTGATGAACAGGGAAATATATGCGGAAACTAGGCTAATAGGATGTGACTATAATAGGAAGGTAGAGACGAATAAGAATCAGTATTGGTAGTATTTTAACTTTAGGGACAATTAAATGCTGATACATAACCACGAACCAAAATATAACATAAATGTATATGGTTCTACATTCCTTATGAAAGATATAACAAAAATATTGACAAAATCCATGACATTGTAAAGTATTTTAAATTGATACCGTTGAAATTCCAAATGATGTAGAAGGAGTGTACAATATGTACGCTGTACCCACATCCGAGCCAATGTCACACAAGTTAAAAAAAACTGCAATGCGCATAACCACGGCACCGAGGAGTTGATGAAATTGTTATTTTAGACCGGAGCCTGCACCTAATACGGTAAATACACAACTCTTAGAGCGATTTCAGAAGATCCAGACAAAAGTTGCTTTACTCCACTGACAAGGGCCAGGGTTCGGCATATTGTGTAGGCGTCCGACCACTGTGCAATGGCGGACAGCAACCGAGTTTGAGCATTTCACACACATTGCAGCACAATGGGCTTTTCTAGAATATCAAAATAAAACTAACTAATCTGACTTCAATTAGAATTGGTTTGTTACAGATATATGAGCAAATTTTAATGTACTGAATTTTCCCTTTAAAGGCCCTCTATTTTTCCAAAACGGTTTTTGATTTTTTTAATTGGGAATGTAAAATGAGATCATAATTTTGTAAAGTCGCAAAAGTTTTTAACTTACCGTTAATACTACACGAATAATCATCTTCTTATCAATTTGATTAAAATAAATAAAATGTTAATTTTCATAACGCGGCTCGTCTTATGTTTCCCGTCATCGTCCTAAATACCGCAAAGTTAGTTGACAATCACTGCGCCAGACGGCAAAACAGCGAAATGACTCTCCGCTGTAATCATATATTACGCAGGAAATCTTGCATATATTTGGTGCTGTAACCTCATCTTAAGCCATCGGTAAATATTTTCTTATGTTATTAATGTTTATGTTTTGCTCCGGAAAGGTAGTGACCCTTTTGGGTAAGACTAATAGAATCTTTCACCCCCTTTGGGGTGAGACAGGAGAATCTCAACCCGAGGGGTAAGATTCTTAAGAGGCTTTGCCGAGTGTTTGACAGCTTAAGAATCTTATCCCGTCATGATACTGTTGTCGTGACGTCATACAATTATTGAGCACGTGCAAAGATCTCGTGTAGCTTGTCTTTACCCTAGGGTGAGATAGAAAAATCTCACACCGGTAAAACTGTGGATATCCCTGTTTGGGGTAAAAGAATAATAGAATCTTACATGGGTCTGTGAAGTGGACAGGGATATCTCAACCCGAGTGAAAGATTTTGGCCGGTCAACCCGAGGCTTGACCCATGTAAGATTCTTTATCTCCCATACTTATTAGAAAAAATGATGAAATTCCACTTGGTTTCCAGTTTTTTCATCGCGCCATTATCGCAGGAACGTCGTTATGCGTCAAAATTGATGACGTCATCTACAATGCGCGCCGAAGTTACGCCGCATGTATTGATGACGTCACGTTATTATCTAGCGCGTGTGAGCTGTCTTACACCCCCCTGTGTAAGATAGAGATATCTTTTCCCTAGCAACCACGGGATATCCCTGTGAAGTATGGGAGAAAGTGTAATCTCAACCCGAGCGGTATGATTCTTATTCACGTGATAAACCGGAAGTTGTAAAACGTCATATACAAATGACAATTAGGTAACTTGTAACTCGAGCTCGCGCTTCACGCGCGCGCTGAATTTTGACCTAATGATCATCGCAATCGAAATTCCACCTACCTTCATATATATATATTTAAGCATTGAAGTCACTATTTTTTAATTTTATCGGGGTATGAAAGAAATTTTGTTTGCAAACTGTGTGAATCCGCTAGTTTGCAAACAAAATTTTGTTTGCAAACTGTGTGAATCCGCGTAGCGAATTCTCACAAAAGTTTGCAAACAAAATTTCTTTCATACCCCGATGAAATTAAAAAATAGCGACTTCAATGCTTATAATTAATTTTCCAATGTACTATATGAAATGAAATACGTTTCCACTTACGATTCCATTGATTTTTTCCAACGGATTATTTTTCCAAATCAATACGCATCGCCAATGTTTCTATTGTGACGTCACGATAACATCGGGATTCCGCGCCATTATCGATTCTTTTTTTCATCGTGGAATGAAAAAAAATTAATAGGCCAATCAGAAAGCCAGAAACAAAGAGAAAATTAATTGTATTTCGTTAATGTTTAGCCGGAAAAAGACTTATCTTAACTGGTTTTCATACAACATTAGTTAATATTTGTATCACTGAATATTTTAAAATGATTTAGATTCTTGACCAATTGGACTGCACAAGTTAAATGTTATTTGCAAATGACGTTTTACAACTTCCGGTTTATCACGCGAATACGTTTTATGCGTGCAGACTGTCTTGCCCTGGGTAGGACAGAGAAATCTTTTCCCCACCGGAATCTCTGTCCTATGGGGTAGAATTGTCTATCTCGTCCGATCTGTCTGGTACCTTTACGTAATTTTTGGCGGAATTTTACCCATTTATGTAACAGTCCTCCCATGTGACATCATACTCTGGATTCGGTGACGTCACTCGCTTCATATAATCAATATTATTAGAAATACGTGCATTCAGTCATTTACCTTGCATTGTTTGGTTGTTTTTTAATCATTAAAACGGTATACGATAAAGTCATCATTTTTTACCAACACGGATTTCTGTGAGAGTCAGTTGATCCTGACCATAAACGACATTGCTAGGAGTCTCGACAATGGCGACCAAGTCGACGCAGTACTTCTTGACTTCTTGAAGACTTTTGACAAAGTCCCACATCAAAGGCTTCTGTGCAAACTCCAATACTATGGAATCCAAGGGAACACGCTCAACTGGATCAGAAGCTTCCCGTCTGACAGAACCCAGAAGGTAGTTCTCGAGGACCAAAAGTCTACAAGGAACTGTCCTCTTCATCAACGACCTACCTTTATGTCTAACGTCCACTTCTCGTCTGTTCGCGGAAGACTGGTGTACAGAACAATCACAAACCGTGATGACTCTGCACAACATTAACAAGACCTGTACAAACTGCAGGAGTGGGAGAATAAATGGCTGATGAGTTTCAACCCAGAGACAGTGAAGTCATCCGGTTTACAAGGAAGATGAATATATGGCAAGCCAACATAACATTTATTCAAAGAGCAAAGTCTATCCTTAATTTCACTGCATATATATAAGACATCTTGATTGAAATATAAGATATCTTATATAATTAAAATCTCGTTGCTTTATAAGAGCGCAGTTCGGCCGCGCAGAGCGAAGCTCTACTAACCATAACACGTGTGTGAGCATATAGATTCCAATACATTCCAGTACCCCTTGGCTTCAAGAAATTGTGTCCCGCGGGAAAAGTCTCGCGCCTCCATGTAGGCAGCCATGTTTTAATTCTCGTTATCAGCACGACGAGATTTGAAATTTCTGTACTAGAGTAAATGCGTTATCAGTAAACACTTTAAAATTACCGTAAGTTTTAATTTAGACATACACAACGTAAAAAAATGTACTGGTCCAATATATACTGTGTATGTTCTCAAGCGCACGGCACCTTTAGCAGTGGCGTCACAAAAACTGATGCCAAAAATGACGGCACAGATTCACGCGTATTTATCATGGCATGTTGCCAAGTTTTCTCTGCATCTGATGAAAACAAGATTGAAGTATATATTGAACTATTCCATTTGGATTATTTTGAATTCTTTCTAACTATCGATAGTATGTTCATGTCAGTGAAATATTTTATTGCTAATCTTGTAGAAAAATATAGACAACATAAAGTTATCATGTTATAATCTTTTATATGTAGCTGCGCTCTTCTGAGGCTTTGCCTTAAATTCATATTAAGATATCTTATAAAAGGAACGAGATTTCAACACTAGAAATGAAGTCTCCCTACCCGGAAGTCATAGAGAGCTGTAAAGTATAAGCCAGACTGTTGTTGGCTTCGCATGCTACGCCAGTATCAAGCGTTTGGTTGAACTAGACAAAAGTATGTATGTATAGATAGTCACCATTATAGCCAATATATGTATTGTCGCCATGGTCGAATTGACAACTAGCCGATTCCGGGATACAAGGAACTCTTTTGTGTAGGAGGTAGAAAACATTGATTTCGTCATGTGACCGCGAAAAATTTTGGGCACATTTTCCCATCATGGCGATGACACTTATAGGCAGAGAATACCAATGTCCGGGTATTTAAAGGTCATTGTCGGTAATACTTGCTCGATAACGGAACTAAGATAAACTGTTATGTTTTGTGTTTCTTATTTGTTATTGATTTTTGGAAAATGCACCCTGGTAAGTTATAAAATATACTGTATATGAGTGAGACGTCAGCTACATGTACCGTTGATTTCAAACTGCTAGGCGACAGCTCCATTTGATGCCGTTATTTACATGTCATTTCCTTATCAAGTGTCCAAATTCAATTTTCGTGCATATTTAGATTAAATTTAATACAATTTGTTCTGATAATTAATGTTTAATGTTCTGTCATGATATGTAATTTCCCACCCGTGTACAATCATTACATATGCCGCCATTTTGTTTCTAATGTGCCCTAAATTATAAGTCACGTGGTATATCATGCATACTTTTGTCTAGTTCAACCAAACGCTTGATACTGGCGTAGCATGCAAAGCCAACAAGAGTCTGGCTGAACGAGTAGTAGTATACTTTACAGCTCTCTATGACTTCCGGATAGGGATACTTCATTTCTGGGCCTTTGTTGAAATCTCGTTCCTTTATAATATATTTTATACAGCAACGAGATTTCAATTATAAGATAAAAGATATTATATATATTATATGAGATATATATCTTATATAGGATTAATTGAAAAAACATACGAGATATCTCATATATTATATTAGATATCTCATATACTATATAAGATTTCTTATATGCAGTGAAATTAAGGATCGACATTGTTCTTTGAATAAATGTCATGTTGGCTTGCTATAGTTTACCTTAATTAGGTGCAGGCTCCTGTGTCAAAAAACAATTTCATCAACTCCTCAGTGGTTGTACAGTACGTATGACATTGGCTCGGGTGTGGGTACAGCGAGTATTCATAAGTACCTTCTTAATCGTACTGCTTTATTATTTGGAATTTCAACGATGTCAATTAAAATACTTGTCGTGGATTTTGTCAATATTTATTGTCATTCGTTTCATAAGGAGTGTCGATCAATATACATTTATGCCATAGTTTTGCTTCGTGGTTATATATTAAGTAATATAATTAGTCTCACTTAATTGTCACTTCAACTGGATTTTATAGTGAATATATTATGAAATACAGTAATTCCATAAATGAACTTGAAAGCTGATATGGACATGTTATCTACAACTAACTATTTTATTGTGATTGAAAAGAAGTATGAAGTCATATTAATAAATTAAGTTTGCATATGATAAAACAAAACACGTATATTGCTGTACGTTTACATCTTTAATTGTCACAGTACATTCAAGTCATTTTACATTGAAATGAAAAAAACATAAAAAAAACCTGCATGAATCAAACATTAATTGGTTTCTGTGGCATTGAAAAAAGATAAAAGATGCTTATATATTGGTGATGCAACCTTTTGCAAAAGATAAGAAACTTGAATTGATGTACTACCAGTAAAAAAGGTTAGATTATGAAAATACACGAGTGTATTAAAATACATGACACTGTCATATTTAAACTAAATTATCAAACAAACTGGTAATTATAATCATATTTGTATATTTTGAGATGATATGTATCCCATAGAAATGATATTATACCATTCTATTTCAAGGAATAAAGAAACTGATGATAAACTTGGTGTAGTATCAAAATATCGATATTGCACTACTAATAAAATCAAATTACATTTTGTATTTACAAATGAAAAAGGCAATGCACTGTACCGGGTAATATGCATCTCCACAGAATATATGCACAACAGATCAAGTAACAAATACATATTTTAGTAACTTTGTTTAGGCATTGATTAGTACAAGGGATTACAAGGCTAAACACATCATAACAAAATTTGATATTATCAAAATTCTTATCACAGTTAACTGAATATGAAGAAAAGACCACTAAGGTAGAAACACAGTTTTGTAAACACCAGCTTGTATAACCCCCAGTCATGTTTTTCTACCATGCACAAGGTGTTGATGTAATTAGAATACATGACAATTTAAATTTCTTATTCTAAGATCTAGATCTGGATGGCATACAAATTTCTTCTTCAGAAAAAATCACAAGGTAGAGGTTATGGTTTATCTGTTGATATATCATGCTTTAGAAAACTATAACATCATCAAATGAAAATACTGATACACATGTGTATAACTGGTAAAAAAATATTAAAATGTACATAACTTTTTACTGTCTTGTAGTTGTATACCATATATGTACAAAAACTAAAAAGACTAAAAAAAAAAGGGGGGGGATGTTTACTAAAGTCAGTGGTAAAAGCAAACCTTTCAATTAGCACACATTTACTTTAGTGACTTCCATTTGCTAATAAAAAAGCCTTAAACAATTAAACATTAATTCCATGCTAAGTTTTCAAATAAAATTCACATGATGCATCTGGATGTGAAACTAGTGTGAAAAAATCACAAGAAATCAACTTTTTGCTCATCTAATTTCAGTAACGTTGATTGACAATCCATAAAAATGACTTTTACTTCATGACTATACATCATAAAATTAAGATATCAAATTATACAACCTTCCCCTCCCAAATTGTGTTTAAAATGTTTTACGTCAATATATGCAAGCTTTACCAAATATCTTGGGAGGTTTCAATTCTTAGTACCTCAGAGATGTTTTTAAAATATAAATTATATATACATGTATTATGAAATTCAACTGTAAAATGATGCATGTTTTGATGCTAAGCAAGATAAATGCCCTGTCCATGTATACAAAACTACACTTTTTGACCCTAAATTTGTGTAGGTACAAATAATACCTGGGCTTTCTTTGTTGATAAATGAAACTCATGGTCCCAATCAATGTCTACTACTGGCCATATACTTATCTTATATGGAATCAAAACCTATTTGAATAGGGATTCTTTTACCAGTGAGTTCTGTAGCTACCCCTGAGAATTCAATGTTTGGGATTCCTTGAGCATTTTGTACAAAAATGATTACAATAAGAGCATAGTGCAATATCAGATTATAGTTAGTATTGATCAGAAAACAATACAAAGTTTGAAGAAAACTGATCTACTGTACTAGTCGATAATTCAATATCTATCAAACAATGACATTACGTTATGAGATAGAAGGATCATCGGTTAAAATAAAATACACTTAAAAATAATAATTTAATGTCCTGAAGCTTGTAAAATTAAAGACTTTTCATATACCTTTATGTATTCACTTTAAAAAAAAAATAAAAATATGGCAATACACAACATTATCTTAATCCTAAACAGACAAAATTTGTCCATGAGGAAAGTATTGTGATTCTTAAAGCAAAATGTAATAATCACAACAAAACTAATAAAGGTGGAATCCACTGTTTTACTAACATACAAAGTAAAAAAAAACCAGAATAATTCTTTATCAAATGATTAACTTGATCATCTTTCATCTATTTCTTTACACCTATTGATTAAGTATTTATCAAGAACTGGATAATGGCAATAAAAATCTTAATGTGTCAATATTCAAAATTACTGGCTGTAATTATGACTTGTTTTCTGATTGTGTAGTCCTAAAATTGAACATACACTTCTAATGATAATTTGGAACCATGCAAAAACATATATGGTTTTGAGTAATATTAGCCTCATTATTTGAGAAATACTGTAGTAATAGGAACTTTCAAGCTACATTCATAAAAGGCCTCTCAGCAATCATTCATCCTGTTTTGGAATCTCTCTTTAATATCACTAAGCTATGTGAAACAGCATCACAATTATCTTCAACGGTCAAAAAGGAAAAAAATGGCTGCCAATCAATAAAATTTGATCAAACGAAACCTTTTAACATGAAATTTTAGAAAAATTGATCTTAAGATACATCGCACTTACTAAAAAGTTTTAAGGACGGTTTATAAAATACAGATCATGGATCATCGTACAATTTTTAAAAACATCCCTTTAAGGGTTAAAAATAACAAGAGGTCCATGGGCCTTAACGGCCACCTGTGTTCAGATACAGAATGAAACAAAGACATGCATATAAACGCTATATATTTGCCCATCAGGCCCTTGAAGTCAGTCAGTGATTTTTTAAATTTGACTTTTTAATCTATGAAGATTATTTGGTTCCATCACACTCGTGAATTCAGAAGAAAGATTTTTGAAATGTTATCCATTTTGACCCCTTTTGGCCCCACCCCTCTGCCCCTGGGGTGGCCAGGACCAATATGGATATGATGTTAAAATGCTATCTCAGACTAATAATTCTAACCCAGTTTGACTAATTTCCTATGAAAAATAGGCAAATAATGTTCATAACTGTGTTTTCCTATATAAACTAAAGTAAACTTGACCCCCTCCCCGAGGGAAACATGGGACCCCAAGGCCATGAAATCACAATTTTTGTAAAAGGACTTAAGACCTTTCCATCTATGCAGAGTATTTGATTCTACCAGTTCCAGAATTTCAGAAGATTTTTGAAGTTTTAGCCTATTTGCCTCTTTTGGCCCCGGTCCCTGCCGATGAATATGCGCCAGCCACCCCCACATATCTTATCGGACCCCGCTATCCGTCTCGTAGGCCGCGCGGTGGCTTTACAATCGGCGCGCACCCAATTTGCATATTTTGCACATCGCCATATAACATATCAGCAAGTGCACACTGCCAACTGCCGCTTAGATGTTATCTCAGTCTGCTAATATTCTAAACAAGTTGGATCCATTTTCCTATGAAAATTGAGCAAAAAATGCTGATAAATGGTATTTTTCATACTTTATCAAATAAAACACTATCTAGCTCCTGACACGCTAACATCTTGATCTCAGAATCCGCACCGAAACATCCTGATACCAGTACCAAGGGGGAAAAGTGGCTATCATTACATATCATGAAAGCACAACCGCGCGGAGCCAGTCTAACACGCGTAATGCCACTTTCTCGTATCACAGTTTTTGTAAAGGACCTCAAAGACCTTTCACTATGAAGAGTATAGTGATTCTTCCATTTCGTTGAAGATGGCGAGCGCGCACGACACACATATACGTGCCGAAGATTTTTGAGAGTTATAAGTCGTACACGCGTTCACGCCCGTATCCTCACCCAACATGACCCTTCACAGAACCCAAGCAGGCCATCAAATCACCTACTCTTCTATATATAGGCCCCTGGGTCTAGTCAGGGTTAGGTGAAAAATTGGTAATAGGATTCTCAACGATGCCATCTCATACTGATAATTCTGACAATATTAATTGACTCATTTCCTATTTATCTTATCCGCGTCGTGATAACCACTGGTAGTCGCACTCCAACAAGTAGAACTATCCAGCATATAGAGACGAATCTAGACGATGTGTTTTCCCTCTAATTAACTATGGTAAACTTAACCCCCTCCACGGGAAACCCGAACCCAGGTCAATATCATTCACAATTTTTATAAAGGACCTAAGGACTTTCTATCTAGAAGAGTATTAATTCCATGTCACATGCTAACATATATTATGACTTCCATCCCAAGAACTCAACTCCAACGCTATCTCCAATAACTACACCATGTGGCGGCAGGACTGAGTGAGAATATTTTTGAAATTTTACGTTAATTCATCTTACCCACATAAATTACTCCAATGCTGCCCCCAGCGTCAGACCCGTCGACTCACACCGTGAGCCTATCCGCATACCATACACTAATCAATCAATTTCGACTACGCGCAGCTATGTCCGAGACAAACGACAATTTTAGAGTACAACGACCAACTAATCTCTCCGCGTGAATCTAGTAAATACATTCAGTAACACATCCGATCAACTGCAATGACTGTACAGCGAATTTATAAGAAATGTCTGAGCAACAAATCGGAGAGGAAATTGATTTGAGATGTGGTGCAAAGCAGACAAAATCTAAAACATCCATCTATAACAGAGTCTCCATGATTTCAATCCTGCCTTATATAAGTCAGATATTACGAGTTGAATCGCTGGATCGTAATCAAGGCTAACGCCCAATACTTGTTTACGGACACAAAATCGAATCGGGAAAACAACTTGAAAGGAAAACGATTACGTGACTTCCATTTACGCAGATCACAAAACAGACATGAAAAGATTGAACCAAACTCCTTTTGTTATCCCGCCAGGGTCGGCCTCCCTATAAATTCTGCGGTGATAAAGACGAAACGAAAATTTGCGCCCTTCTATATCTAGGTGCCCGTCAAATCGCGAGATTCCGTACTAGAATACACATTCGCCCCTGCCATCAAGCAGAATATGCCACATGTGACTTTAGGACACAGACAGTCCCATGGCCGCATTCAAGCTGCAGAACGATAATTTGCTATTGCTGACTTGCATATGATCATTTCGTGCGTAAATGTCCGATCAGACGTCTCCAGAGGATACATTTTACTGAAGATAGTAAATATTGCTAGCTATGATAGAGCGCATAAAATTGTCGTTATATTGTACGTTCATTTCTCATCAATTTCATTCCGTGTATTGCAAGTATTGAGTTATGTCATGAGGCGAGGAACGTCAAAAAGGCAATCGTGGATGAGATATTGAATGGCAAACCATCCTTTTCTATTGAGAAAAGAGCAACTACTGAAGGCCATACAATGTACCCTTCCAGGGAAAAATCAAAAATTACATCAAAATGTTGTTAAGTTTTAAATGGTATATTAAACACACAAACTTTACGAATTTAACTTCACAATCCAAGAATCCTGAATGGAAGTATTCTAACTATAAAACGCCGTAAATTCCTCACCTAAAAAACTCCCGGTCTACACCGCCCAGTCCGTTGATCTATAGGAGGTGACATGCGATATAGCCGTAATGCTATCCTGACACTCTTGTTTTCCATACGACAAATTCCCTGGTGGTTGTGCCATCTCCTCAAGTTACCTGGCTAAACTCATTTGCCTACAGGCTAACCGGAAAATATTATCGAGTAGTAAGCTCTTTCCGCTAAGTAAATGTATATGCGTAGAGGAAGTTACCGTGTAGGTGCCTACGTAACTCATTAACGTACAAATTGAGTGTTAGCTCTGCCATATATTGTGAGTTAGAAAACCAGTGACAGTATTTACACAGCGAGAGTCCTACGTGCACGATGGTATCTACTCACAACTATATCACATGTTCAAAGTGATAAACACTCTTTAATACGTCGCTTTTCTCATTCTCATAGAAGAAGAGACAGAAACATCAACAAGGCACTTTAAGATTCGGCTTCGCTTCATGATGGCGGGTTTTGGTCATCTTGTAATCTCACTGAATATTTGCAGTGCAAGAAAAGCAGTTCGATGAAATTCTGTTGAATGCGAATTGATGACCATTTCGGAAAACAACTTCAAAACAATTATTGGTCTCGACTTAGTTGCAAGTTGTAGCGCTAGCTCTAATGGCTTCTAAAAACAGATAAAAAATTATTTAGTAGACCTATCACCTATTTTCGAAACAATTAAGTCACAGGAAACTGGAATAGGCCTTTTAAAGTCTACTTTGCTATTTAAAATTATCGGAAGCCTAGCCTGTTGTACGTCAGACTAGATATGTTTTAATGAAATCTAAAACGAATTATCTGATGGTAAAATCCAATTTTCGCAAACTTTGTTTTTTATTGTGAATTTATCTTATCGAGAAAATTACTGATTATGAAGATTTTTTCCGAAACATAGCGGCCTTGAACCGAAAAATCTTTACGAAGTACGTTTTTTGTCAAGCGTTTACGCAATGTTCTCTTTGGAAATTGCTCATAACAAATAATAGAACGAATATTCTCGAGACACCTACCACAAACCAAAATTAAATGTTTGATTCATATTATCCGTTCCTTAAGAGGCTACCACAAACAAAATTTAAAATTTGATCATATATTCGTTCCTAAGTAGGCTACCACAAACAAAAATTAAATTGATCATATTATTCGTTCCTAAGTAGGCCATTATAATTAAATGTCAACTCCGGACAAGTACCGATGGTAGGAAGAAAGGTTTGTTTTCTGTTTCAACAAGCAAATTTGATTATATTGCATCATTATAGAAGAATGAAAACTTACAAAAAAGGAACAGCATTAAATAATAATTAAGTTATGTCTGACTACAACCTTTCCAATATAATACACCGGCTATAAATGTTTATATATCGTTCCACTTCAAAAATCATATTGAGGCCGGCGCACTCAATACAGCTGATGCGTGGTACATTAAGAAAATTGCTATCTAGCATTATGACATATCTTGAGTCATCAATACTTGTCCTTTTTATATTTTTATATGATTAAATATGTTTGTCTATTCCTCAATCTACAAAAATTTCGTTTTAACGACAAGAGTATCATATAATATCAGTGCATGCTAGTCAGTTTACTGACGTCTAGGGCACAGCCATCTCCAGCATAAAAAGAGGATTGCCCAACTCCGTTCTAATTCGTTCTGTGTTTATCAGCTGCTTAAAAAAGGTATGGAATTATAAATAGAATCTCCATTTAGATCGTCGATTTGATAGAGATTTGTCACAAGAAGAATTAGGATAATAAAATCTCAATGTCGGCCGAGATCAAATAGACAGCCAAAAAGATTACCAACTTCTCCTTCTAAAGCGCGTTTCTAAAAACCGACATTCTTAGGCCTTTTCTCTGGGAAAGCCGAAGCAGTTATATCCAGGGCTTCTTGGACGAAAGCACGCGTGTTGGCACGTGTGGCTAGAAGCATATTACGAATTGCAAAATCGACAAGTATGGTCAGGGGGAGAAGGGGCCAGTACAAGCTTGGAAGCATTAACGTCGTTCTAGTAGTTCCTTCGGTTAGTAGAGACAAAAGCAAACGTAGAAGGCACATTGATTAACACAGCCAATGAAAAAAAACACCATATAGATTTCATGAAAATTCGCGGAGAGCAAAATTTTTAACGCGGAAGCATAATCAGTTTCTGGGTTTCAACTGCGGAATCAGAGGCCATTGGCTCTATAGGTATATGGACATCTCTGTCATCTGTGTTATATAAGTGTCTGGTTTCTTCTTTGCAACAAAACAGAACAAAAGAAAACATCACAATGTAGATGCGAATTGTAATACTTTTAGAAAAAGAGGAAATGATTACCTGTTTCCCGTCCAAGGTGAAACTTTTCGAACAGCACCCGAGTCGAGTTGATTCGCCTCAACGAATATCGTCCATGACCTAACGTGGCGAATAATGAGCTGTCTTCGGATCTGAAGAGTACAGCCGCAGCTCTTTGCGATAGGTTTGAACCGTTTTCCGAACAATGTCACCAGTTTGGGTTTAATATTAATCCTTCATGTCGACTCGGCATAAAGTGACGGCGCATTGTGACCAGACCAACATAGAGCGAGAGCGTGAAAAACGTCATCTGCTCGGCATGCGAACTTCTACGTTCCTAGATATAGAGGCTAGGAGAGGCGCTTTTCGTATTCCCGATCCAAACGTGAGGAGATCTTGCGAGAAAAGCGCCTCTGCTAGAAGCGCCCATACATAACTCTCACCCTCTCCAAACTGGTCAAGCGGCGAGTGAACCTCTCGTGACTTCCATCGGCAGAGAAAGATGTGACGAACCCCAATTGTTAGAAACATTCCTGTCACAAACTGGACTATCGGTTAAGCCATCGACAAGTAACGATCTAGCGTCCGAATCGCCTCACAAGACACAGCGTACACAATGCCTTTGAAGAATTTGTCTCCGTTCCTATAGAAATCTGACCTTGCAGGCGCGCTTGTCGTCTGTGACTTTCATCAAACTGTTCGAATTAAGCTCCCAGGGAGCACTGTGTGCAGGGCCCTGTTCGTCCACTCTTGAAAGAAGTACGTGTATTTTCGTACTTTGTTCGTCAGAGAACGCAAAATGTTCTTCATACCCGTTCTCTATCTTTTGCTGTTTCTGTTCTGGATCCTGCAACAAACAGAAAGCAAAAAATTCATTTTTTTTTTCAGTTTACATAATAACATCGTTACGTGTTTAAGGATTTTTTGTAATAAAAACCAAGAAACAATGATATCATTTGACAGTGGCTATTTAGAAAGGGGCGTGCATAGCGACGTGCCCATAAACGCATACTACACCGATTTATATCGAATTTGTTGAGACCGATTAACAAAGTGCATGTGGCGCAGACATGCCTCTTTGCCTAATTAAAAAACATTTGTATCAGATGTGTCCCATTGCCCATCAGCCCTGCATCTGCCATTAATCTTACACACAAAACATTAAATATCCTTTAAAATCCCTAAACCTGACGACTAAGAAGCGCCGAACAGGGGATCTGTCACTCTTCCGCGCGCAGATGCAATCCCATCCGGGGAACTAGAGCACGTGACCACACCCCCCCCCCCCCCCCCCCCCCCCCCCCCCCCCCCCCTGGGCAATTTATCGCGCGCTCTAAATAATGAGATTCCGTCCGGCATTTGTAATCGTCCGAGTACGGAGGGAGGGGGCTCTGCCCTGAGTTGGAGTAATTTATCATCGCTAAACTCCCACTATTGATTCCTAGTGGCGGTATAATCATTAAAATGCATGTACTTGTTTGCTCTAGCATTACGTAGGTCGTAAAGTTATGGTCTCCACTGCAGCTTACAGTAGCTAGCCAATCTACTTTTGTCGTTACGTCATCACACGACATGCATATATATCTTACCATATCTACACCTAACAAGGCCCCGAACAGCTTACGTATACCATGTATAGCAATGCTTGTTTTGAAATGGATAGACTTACAACCATGACATGAAAAGGATGGCCACTATTCCCTTGTCAGGACAAGCATACGACATGCAAAGCATAGCCAATTAAAACCCAATTAAAACATTAATGAAATAATTAAACCTCTCCAACCAATAACTAGCAAACCCCTGTTTTCTCTCATGATTAAACTTGAAAAACAATTGCACCTCTCAATCCAAGCCGAAGTTCTAGTACCGACAGCCCCGGTGCATGTGGGTGTCCAATTATACTCTGGCGCCGCCTTGGTCCGACGTGTCTGTGACAGTACCCCCAACCCAAAACAAAGCATCCGTTAGAAGACCAATGGTTATTCATGTATTTTTCGCAGTCAAACCTTGACATTCCGGCAAAGGAGAACAAACTTTTGGTCTTTCTCGTTCAGTAATATACTTTTGCAAGTTGCAAAGCATTCGTTATATTCGTTATAGAAAGCGGATATGAAGCTCCGGATTGTCAACAGCTATAGACATCAGGGCTCATTACTACTCTAATGTACTTTACCAAACTGCATAACAGTGCAAATGGTCAAAATGTCATTCTTACTATATGTACGCCATATAGCAATTAAAGATGAGGACAATCAGTATAACATTGAATGTGTTTTAAGAAAAAGCCAAGACTCCTAAATGGCGCCCAGTACAATGATTCAAGACCCGATTAAGGTGCATTTCAGCGTGCAATGGTTCCAGTAGGGCAAGTAGAGCTTCACAGCACCCCTATACAAGAAAGTCCTGAATATATACCAAAACGGCAAAGTCTCCTAGTGGCATTGCTTCTGTTTGCAAATACCGGTACAGTACCAAGGCATCATGGTTGCGTATTACTCCAGAGGCTATCACCAAAGGACCAGGAAGACGTTCTCAATGTACAGGCCTATATTATGTCTGAATTACTGGTTTCTGACCGCGCGTCTAACGACAGTCTGCGCTCGAATAAACTGGTATTGGGCAAAAAAAAGGGAACCGGGGGCCTGCATACTCTGACTTACCAAAGCCGCCTGCACCTGTTCCCACGAATGTCCAGAGAAAAAACTGCACGTTAGATTTAAGTTTCCTCAATAATAGTACTGGCTTCCTAAGGCGCCTGTTATCTCTGACGGCAAACTGTCCAAATGTATGTTCTAAAATTTTCTCTCGTCTGGAATACCACAGATTGCTTGTTCTAAATCGTAACCCAGAAATTTTTTTTAATTGCATCCCGCTCATTATGAGCTCTGTCGACCCACCTTCAGGCAACGAACAAAAAAAAAATGATGAAAGAAAAAAAATAGAGCACACAAAAAAAAAAAAAAAAAAAAAAAAATAAAAGAAAAAGAGTATTAGAGAAAAGAAAAAAAGAAAATAAAATAACAAAAAAAAATCACAAAAATGACTAAAAAATAAATAAAAAAAAAGTAAAAAAAAAAAAAAAATAAAAGAAGAAAAAATAAAAAAAAAAAAAAAAGAAAAAAAGACAAAAAAAAAAGAGAAAGAACATAGTAAAAAAAAATATAAAAAAAGAGAAAAGAAAAAAAAAAAAAAATGCAAAAAAATAACTAACAAAAATGAAAAAAAAAAAAAAAGAAAAACTAAAAGAAAAACTAATACAAAGAACAAAAACAGAAAAAAAAATAAGAAAAACAAAAATAAAAAAAAAAAATAAAAACACAAAAAAATAAAAAAAAAAAATAAAGTAAAAACTAACAAAATCAGCAGTTCCTAACAACGACTCAGTGCTATGGTATCAAAATTGATATATATGATATCACAGAGGAGCAATGAAGTCAAGCTATTCTAACACCTAATCGCTAATCTTTCAATCATTTACATCAACTGTCATCTCTTGAGTCAGTGAAAATAAATACTCCAGGGAATTCATGATACGTTTAATCAGATTATCTATTCCTGATCTAGGACCCAATGGTTAAGTGCGACCATTTACACGGAGCAGGTCCTCAACTGATTGCCCACGGTTTATCTAGGTATCACCGTTCAGAGTTTGATCCATCAGTCTCCACACATTTACTAAGGGATCTGTTCTGGCGAAGGGGAAGTTAAGCACACAGCGCGTTATAACATTCTGCTAAGAAGGTAGGGTCATTTTGTCGAGCAGTCAGCTCTCCACTATATCTACATTTAATCTCATTGGCTACGACACCCGTCTCTCTTATATTAACTAATACAAGAACATAGATACGAGGTATCTTAGAGCACCTTTTTATGCTCCAACAGTCGTGATAAACTAGCGTCGGGCTCGTATAATACCGTATTGTTAATTAAAACAGTGTTTCACGGGACCTTGGGCATTGTCGGCATATCGAGCAGAGTAAATATCGAACTATAAACCTTCCACACAAAAACGAAATTAACAGATAGCTGCTCAAGTAGATTGAAAGGCCAGATGTAAATATTAACATAGCTACAGGTATTATCTACTGCAGGTTAACACTGATATTGGAAAAAATCCGAGAGCAGTTTTAATTTAACAAGAGATCCAGAGGGCATCTTTAGGCACTATACAGTACCTCACTAATGTAGAGCGTCTCTTTCTTAGCGATGTCAATTAAATAGCGGTAAATATAATGAATATGTTAATGGCCGGATCTCTAAATAGACAATCTTCTTATAGGTAAACAGATAACCGGTTATGTCTGATTTAACAACGTATAAAAAGTACACATGTTTGCGTAACGGGAAACATACAGGTATAGTGTACAGTAGGCAATATGACTTATTGCATAATCACTTCGTATGGAAATGGAGAACCACGGTATTGGTAAATATGAAATAAAATATA
>SAYR01063193.1:730874-743506 GCA_004382745.1 Argopecten irradians irradians | reverse complement strand
ATGACTTGTTTTCTGATTGTGTAGTCCTAAAATTGAACATACACTTCTAATGATAATTTGGAACCATGCAAAAACATATATGGTTTTGAGTAATATTAGCCTCATTATTTGAGAAATACTGTAGTAATAGGAACTTTCAAGCTACATTCATAAAAGGCCTCTCAGCAATCATTCATCCTGTTTTGGAATCTCTCTTTAATATCACTAAGCTATGTGAAACAGCATCACAATTATCTTCAACGGTCAAAAAGGAAAAAATGGCTGCCAATCAATAAAATTTGATGAAACGAAACCTTTTAACATGAAATTTTAGAAAAATTGATCTGAAGATACATCGCACGTACTAAAAAGTTTTAAGGACGGTTTATAAAATACAGATCATGGATCATCGTACAATTTTTAAAAACATCCCTTTAAGGGTTAAAAATAACAAGAGGTCCATGGGCCTTAACGGCCTCCTGTGTTCAGATACAGAATGAAACAAAGACATGCATATAAACGCTATATATTTGCCCATCAGGCCCTTGAAGTCAGTCAGTGATTTTATAAATTTGACTTTTTAATCTATGAAGATTATTTGGTTCCATCACATCTGTGAATTCAGAAGAAAGATTTTTGAAATGTTATCCATTTTGACCCCTTTTGGCCCCACCCCTCTGGCCCCTGGGGTGGCCAGGACCAATATGGATATGATGTTAAAATGCTATCTCAGACTAATAATTCTAACCCAGTTTGACTAATTTCCTATGAAAAATAGGCAAATAATGTTCATAACTGTGTTTTTCCTATATAAACTAAAGTAAACTTGACCCCCTCCCCAGAGGGAAACATGGGACCCCAAGGCCATGAAATTCACAATTTTTGTAAAGGACTTTAAGACCTTTCCATCTATGCAGAGTATTTGATTCTACCAGTTCCAGAATTTCAGAAGATTTTTGAAGTTTTAGCCTATTTGCCTCTTTTGGCCCCGTCCCTCTGCCCGAGGGGGTTGACCAGGACCAATATAGATATGATATTAAAATGTTATCTCAGGCTAATAATTCTAAACAAGTTTGACTCATTTCCTATGAAAATTGAGCAAAAAATGCTGATAAATGTATTTTTCCTATATAAACTATAGTAAACTTGATCCCCTTCCCAGGGGGAAAGTGAGACCCCACGGTCATATCATTCACAGTTTTTGTAAAGGACCTCAAGACCTTTCCATCTATGAAGAGTATGTGATTCTTCCATTTCCTGAATTTCAGAAGAAGATTTTTGAAGTTATAGCCTATTTGACCCCTTTTGACCCCGCCCCTAAGGCCCCTGGGTGTCAGTTATGGAAAATTGGTTAATAGGATTCAATGGCCATCTCATACTGATAATTCTGACAATATTTGACTCATTTCCTATTACAAATGAGCAAATAATACTCAAAGATGTGTTTTCCCTATATCAACTATAGTAAACTTAACCCCCTCCCCTGGGGGAAACCCGAGACCCCAGGGTCATATAATTCACAATTTTTATAAAGGACCTAAGGACCTTTCTATCTATGAAGAGTATTTAATTCCATCACATCTGTGAGTGGAGAAGAATATTTTTGAAATTTTAGTTAATTTTACCCCCTTTTGGTCCCTCCCATAGGCTAGGGGAACCTACAAATGAAATTTGAAAGAGATCCCTTCAGTACTTTCTGAGTAATAGAGGTAACAAACATCAATTGTCAAAATCTAAGATGGCTGCCTAGCAGCCATCTTTTGACCGATCCGTCCCAAAATGCAATATGCACAACAAGGGACCTAGGGGAACCTACATATGAAATTTGAAAGAGATCCCTTCAGTACTTTCTGAGAAGAAGCGGTAACAATCTTTAACTATCACAATCCAAGATGGCTACCTATCGGCCATCTTGTTGACCGATCGGTCCCAAAATGCAATATGCACAACTAGGGCCCTAGAGGAACCTACATATGAAATTTGAGAGAGATCCCTTCAGTACTTTCTGAGAAATAGCGGTAACAAGAAATGTTAACGGACGGACGGACGGACCACAGACGAAAAGCGATTTGAATAGCCCACCATCTGATGATGGTGCCCGCTAAAAAGACATCCCAGAGGGATCTTGCAACCCCCCCCCCCCTAGAATTATTCATGTCCATCAAAATTCCCTGCTTTTCCATTTTTTTCCCTAGCTTTTCCCTCGAAATGTGGAATGCACATAGGGTTTGGGTTTTGCTTATAAAGTTAGATAAGGACAGTGCACATAGGGATGCTCTACATGAAGTCTGTTAAGCAACTAGACATTCCAATATGATCACTGTCTACAATATTTTGTGCTTCCATTTAAATGTTCCAAAATAAAAATGAATATTTTAGGACCCTTGAGGACCCTACAAATTTTTGAAATTTTAGAGATCTGTTTTGCATATTACAAAGAAGAAAAAAATGAAAAATCTGCAACTATCAAAATCCTAGATTAATAAAGGTCCTTTCAGTATTTTCTGAGAAAAAGTGATAACAATATTTTAACAAGAGATCCCAGAGGGATCTTGGCACCCACCAAAGAGTAATCTACATCTTTTAGTACTTTCTGAGATGTTTTACAGTAGCAAGCTTCAATTATGAAAATCCAAGATGGCCACATATTAGCCATCTTGTTGACAGATCGGTTCGAAAATGCAATATGCACAACTATGGCCCTAGGCAAACCTGCATGTGAAATTTGAGAGAGAGATCTTCTGTACTTTTTGAGAAATAGCGGTAACAAACTTTAACTTTCAAAATCCATGATGGCTGCCTGGCGGCCATCTTGTTCACCGATTGGTCCCGAAACACAATATGCACAACTAGGGCCATAGCTATAGGGTAACTTACATATGTAATTTGAGAAGGATCCCCTTAGCCTTTTCTGAGAAATAGCGGTAACAAGAAATGTTTACGGATGGAAAGACAGACTTGTTGACCATCTTGTTGATGCTTTGGCCCCAAAATACATTATGCACATCTAGAGCTCAAGGGAAACCTATGTTATTTGAAAAAGAGCCATACAGTACTTTCTGATAAGTAGTAGTTACAAGAATTGTTAAATGACAAATGGAGGTAGGAACATACTGAAGCATAGACGAGACTAAAGGCGATTTGAATAGTCCACCATTTGATAATAATGGGCTAAAATTCTAATTAAAAAACACTTCAATTTGAGAGGATAACACATATAAATCTTTTGTATAAATCACAATAATGATCTAAATGCATGACTAATGAAGAGAAATAATTTCACATGCCTAAAACATATCAGGGACAAAGACATGTACATGTTAACAAGAGGCCAAAGGCCTTAACAGTCACCTGAAGACACTGATGTGGTTTCTTTTCTACTCGAATATTGATTTTACCATTTGTATGTTTCCTCTACATTGATGGCAGCTTCTTCTGGATGATTGAAGCTGCACACCACAAACCATACAAGCTGTGTGACCACAAGGTATAAAAAACGCGTTTTTCTGCCTTTCATAGCATATGCAACATGTGCTATCTGGAACCCGAAGACTCACCTACAAATAAAACAGGATTGGTACTTTATAAAAATATTAATTCAACTCTTTTTCGAAGCACTAACAGTTAACTGAAGTCTTCTCAAAATAGTTATTTTTTCTTGATAAACCGACGATTGCAGTACTCATTATTATTAAATAAAACTGTATTGCTTAATTTATCATGGATACCAAATGGTATTACATGGCAACCAAATTGTACTGTATGGCAAACAAGAGGCCAAGAGGGCTATCCCATGCTTGGTTTCAGAGAAGAAGTCATTTATATGGAAATAGCCAAATTGACCCCTTTTGACTCCACCCTTCAGGCCCCCGGGTGGTCATCCCCATCATTTGTACAATTTTCAGTTAGTAGCCCATAAGGATGCTACCAGTCAAATCTTGTTGAAATCCGATTGTTGACAGACGCCGGACGCCGAACGCTGTGGTATCCCATAAGCTCACTTCGGTCCTTCGGACCAGGTGAGCTAACAAGTGGTATCGTATGGTAACCAAATGGAATTGTATGGCAACCAAATAGTAATGTTCGGTTACCAAAAGGTATTGGCTGTTTTGAAAACTTAATGACTGTATTTTGTATCATTTTTAGATAGATGGTACAATATTAAGATTTTGACCAATCAGAAGTCTTTAGCTGCATCTTGTTTCCATAGTTATCAGGTACTATCTTTTGACCATTTGATATGTCAAACAAGTAGCCGCAAAGCATGGCATAATCCCCCGTGCCCTGAAGTTGGTATGAAAACCCCAATACATGTTGTATATATCAAGCTCAAAGTAAGAGTTATTAAAGTATAACTTTAAATATTTGTGAGTATTGTAAAACAGAAAAAAATAACAGCAGGTGACAAACAGAAACAGTAATTTGGTATTTTCAACCAAGTTTCCATGGTAGCAAATAAAATTCCAATAATGACCCGTAATAGCAAAAGGCAAAATTAGGGCACTTTGCTGATTTATACAGAAAGTTTCAAGGAGCTACGTTGAACGTGTATTGAGTTATAGCCAGGAAAAGAATCTTGGACGGATGGAGCCAAATTTGATATCCCCTGGAAACAAGTTTCGCGGAGGATAATAATAAGCATCTTATTGCTATTGAAGAAATATTAATTCAATGACTATTAAGTTTTTTTACTATTTTACAAAACCTGTATAGTAACATTGTTACCATACATCATGTAACAACCTAAACAAAAAAGCCTATTTGTACATTGACACCAATGGTCTTCAATATTTTGTAGCAGTTTCCTTAAAATTGATGTACAATGTAGTAATAAGTTGTTTAGACAAGGTTTGAGGACGACAGACAGACAGACTGGTCAATTCCAGTATAACTTTAACTAGAAACTCTCCCCTATCTGTTACAAATGTTATAATATGCTCCTTTTTCCCCTAGCAAAAATACTTACTGTTGGTGTGCCAGCATCTCTGAAATCATTTGTCCCTGATGATGCGGCTGATGATGTGGCAAATGTCTGAATAAGAATTTCAAAGTATTTTTTAAACATCTTCAAATGCTATAATCTTACAAATTGAACAGAAATATTCTACCTGTAACATTTCTTGTATTGATTTTGAGAGTCATGCAAAAGATTAAGAGGGTGAAAGCTAGTTTTAATTAATTCATCACTCCAACATATTCAATGTTAATGTAACAATTCAATGTTTCCATCCAAATATTTTCAGTATTAGTCCAAAGATGTATGTTGTTCTTTCTACATATCAATAACAATAATCTCACTGTATTTTCTGATGAATAATGTATAGTATATGCAGGAAATTTATTGGTATATCAAAAGTGGCAAAAATAAAATGAATTATTCAGAATGAAACAAAGACATTACAAACACTAAATATTGGCCAGTCAGGCACTTTAAGTCAGTCGGTGATTTTATAAATTTGACTTTTTAATCTATGAAGAGTATTTGGTTCCATCAAATCTGTGAATTCAGAAGAAGGGTTTTTGAAATTTTAGTCATTTTGACCACGTTTGGCCCCACTTCTCTGGTCCCTGGTGTTCAGCGATGACTGATATGGATATGTTAAAATGCTATATTTGAGGCAAATAATTCTGACCACGTTTGACTCCATTCCTATGAAAATTGAGCAAATAATGCTCATAAAAGTTTTTTTTTCTATATTACCAATAGTAAACTTTATCCCCTCCCCAGGGGAAAATGTGAGACCCCAGGGTCATATAATTCACAATTTGTGTAAAGGACCTTAACACCTTTCTATCTACATGTATGAAAAGAGTATTTGATTCTACCACATCTGTGAGAGGAGAAGAAGATTTTTGAAATTTTAGTCCATTTTACCCCTCCTAGAGCACCCTTGGGGATGGGGATCATATAATCTCAGGTGACCTCAAAATGCATACATACCATTGGGGTAGAAGTCTCTAATGGAACTGGTCCTTGTACAATAGGAGAAAGGAGAGACTGATCAGAAGGGGCACCAGCTGCTGCTGTAGCCACAGAGTTGGAGACTGTGTGTTGAGCAGAGTTGAAAGCAGTACCGGTATACTCAAATCCTAAATCTGGTAGTGAGAAGTCAGAATCAGAGCTGGTGTCTGGATCAAATGTTGAAATCTGGAAAATGTACCAATTCAATCTAAATCTTAAAGATGCTCCACCACCAACAGAGCTAACATACATGATACTCATCATTTGAACAATAATCCGTGTTTACTAATATAAATTGTTATGTTAAATTGCACAATCATAACTTCATTACATCGTAGGGCAAAATGTCATGGACTTTGTTCTGGAGGCGATAAGTAATTTCCGATATTTTCATCTTGAAGTAAAACAAGCGACTAAAAGTTGTCAATTGTGGTAATGGTGTGAAATAAGTAACTTTTGTAACAGAAGAAAAATACTTATTTGCCTGCTCCTGTTTTTTTTAATTCTTATTAATAATTAAAATTGCTATGTGCATGAATAACAGTTACTTTATATTCCCAAAAGCTTATCTAGAATGTTGTCAACAACAGGCCCTAGGGGATCCTTGGGCCTGGAAGGTCATCTAATAACTTAAGTCGTCAAGATGAACATTTAAATATATATTTAATATGAGAGTGATTTCAGGTTCATGTTGGATTTTGGATCTTGCAGTTGATTGTAACTATGTCAGCCATTTCAAGCATTAAGTTTAAGATAAACTACACTTGAAAAAACTTGAGAAGATTGCTATAGGTCATACTGATTGACCTTTTGATATGGACAAATTCCCACAAATTCACAACAACATAGAAATATCATTTCAGAATGCTTATTATGATATGAAAATTGACAAAAATATACTTAAAAGTTTGACAGGGTTAGGGTAAATTGTCAAACTAGTACATGCATGTATATACTGTACCTGAGTTTTAGTGAGGATATAGATCCTAGGTTTCTGAGCTGTGCAAGAGTCAACAAAGGTGCCTAGCGTAAATACTGGACTGTCTTCAATGGTGTCCCCTTTTGCGTTTCCTAACCTGCTTTGCATTTTTCCTATTTTCCCAAGGAAACTTTTTCCGTTTGGGAAAAAGGTGGTTTTCATTTTTTCCATTACTTCCTCATATGTAGAATTTCTTTCAAAAAGTAAGGGCCTAGGCCCTATATCAAAATGTTTTTGGTGCTTTTCATTATTTGATATTTTTGATGTCGGTAACTGTAGTGCTGCGACCCAGCTATCATATTGACTGTTTGCTTGTTTTTCTTTTGTCCCTGTGAAAATAATAGGTTTTTTTTAGCTAAATGTTGTATTAAAATGGCAAGCATAGTAACATATTCCCTTTCCACTTTTAATTTCTTTAAAAAACTTAACACATTATTTATTTGACAAATGAACTGGTTATGTGTAAATGTGATGGGTTGTACATAAGGCAATTCAAAACTATATGCCAAATTCTCCTCTCTTCTCTTCATATTGAAATATAATTGATATCTTAAAAACATTGTTTTTGGCTAAATTTCTTAATAACTACAAAGGAAGTAGTAATTCATATGGGTTATCTTTGAGCCAAATGAACTGAATACATGAACCTGTCAATCCCCTACATACCAGTGATGGTTTGGCTGCTTTTTTCTGCTTGAACTTCTCCATAAGCTGTATCACCCTGGATGATGTAGTTGCTGAAATTAAAAAGTTTATGTCTGATTACATCAATAAATTACAAGTAAACGTTCGGTAACACAACTGCTACTATGCTGTTTTTCAAATATATCATTACCGCATAAGTACAAATCAAACCATTGATAAATACGGAGTCATGTTTGGTAAAGGATAAATATATACACTGTTAATTACCCCTACAAGAAATGTGAATATTGTACTTTTGGCAGCATTATGAACAATACTTTCATAATCAAATTAATGCCGTCATGATACTGTAGCACTACAATGCCACACACTATTTATGGCACTGTCCTATATAGGAAAGATAAACAAATGAAATAATACCAGGCGAATATCAAGATTATGAGAAGGAGTGAAAACTAAAAGATAAACAGTTTTTTCCTACAAAAGCGATTGTGCTGAGATAAATATTTTTTTATCAAAAAATATTTCATCAACTTACATGTGTCTGTGGAGCTTCCAGATGTACCTAAATAGAGAAAAACAACAGAACATTTTAAACGCAGAAAACCACAGACCAGCTAGAAGTCAGTAACTGAAAAGTGCTTTTCTATACAGACTATGGTTTGTTTCATTTTCAATTTCAGATTTTATATTCCCTACATTAATTTTGATAATGTCCTGCGATTCTACTGGATTTATACATAAAGGATTTTGTTCCTATAATAAAAGGTGTCCAAACTAATTTTTCCTCTCAAGAAAACATTGTGTTAGCCATTTCTTGTTTTCTTATTAGTTCAAAGTTTGTAACGAAAACCTTTGGGATATTTTCTGCAAATAGACTAATACAGTATAACTTGTCTAAACCGAACCCTGTATAAACCGGAAACTTGTTTATACCGATTAATTTGTTTGGTCCCGGCAAATTTCTTAATAAACTATAGTACCCAAAACCTGCATAATCCGGAACCTGTATACTCTGAAAACCGGAACTGTCTAGGAAATGTTACTATACCTTTCTTTGAAAAATTAACTTGGGCAAACCAGCAACAATGTTTTCACAACATGGGACTGATCATGAGGCGCCTAAGGGGATTTACCTGTATACCGGTATACTAAGGGCTAGATAGTGACAACTTTTCACTTTTCATTCGACGGTTTTTTTACATGTACATTGTAGTTGTGAATACTTTTCATGGTCAATTCCAACAATAAAACATACACATAACTTCTGAGAGTTCATTTGAATGTAGCACACCGAGAGAAATGGATCATACATACACAGGTACACCTCAGAAACCAAGAAAACGTAGGATGGAATTCTGTGTTCTACCATGTACATATGTGAGAATAAATGTTTATGCTGTAATAAGAAAAATCTTCTGATGATTTCCATGTGAATATATTGTGATAAGGTTCTATCCTCTATAAACCGGACACCTGTATAAACCGAACAAATCGACTGGTCCCGTTCACATCCAGTTTAGATAAGTTATACTGTAGTATTGAAGTTTCAACACACGTTTTCATGCTGAACCATGTGTATATTACTTGTTTACTTCATGAGATAATATACATAGTCCTTAATCCATGATATATGACCATTACCTGCAGCTGGTTCCCATACATCATCATCTTGTAGCAGCATGACTTTGGTGTTTGGAGCAAGTGTTTCCCAGTAACAGCTATCTACCTCTGTTCCATCTTCTTCCAACACAAAATTCAGCCTTGCTGAATCCAACAAGAACTTCTCTTTGCCTACAAGACAATTTGCAGTTGGCAAAGAATATATTCTTAATGGAGCACTAGCATGATTTATGGCTTACTTTGTGTAATCACACTATAGTGAACGATTTGTTTTAACTCATTAAGTGCCACTTATTTCTTTAAGATTGTAATAAAATACACTATTTTGTTTTGTAGATCCTAGTATAAATAAATAGAATACTAATAATAATTATTGATTACAGTGACTTAAGATTCCCTGTATATATGTATTGTGTACATATAACCGTAAAATATATTTGTACTTCTATTATCCTACGTTATGTTGGATAGTGGCAGTGACAATTAATATCTTTATTATGTACTAACAACAGTTTGAAAACTCTTCATATGTACTGGCAACAATCCCCTTTTTCACCTGTCTGTCTTTGGAGAACACTTTAATTGGCTTTCTGCATTCCGTTTTTTCCATCTTTTCTTCCATTGCTTTTGAACCTGTAATATTTAAAAAAAAATATTGTGCAGTTTGTTTTGGCTTTATGTCAAATTTCTTTTAAGTGAAATTCATCAAAATATAAAAGGAGCGTGTGTACAGTTTGTCTTACTAGCTTTAGTTTGTGGGAATTTCCCTTAAGTTGAGCGGTAGAGTGCCCACTGTCACCGAGGGAAGTTTGTCTTACTAGCTTTAGTTTGTGGGAATTTCCCTTAAGTTGAGCGGTAGAGTGCCCACTGTCACCGAGGGAAATTACCTGTTTTAATCCAACACAATAGAGATTAAAGTGCCGAATAGCAAGCTTTTTTTATAGCAAGTCAATAATACAAAACAGGATACAAAATAATGAATATATGCTGTGCAAGCTTTACAGTATATGCATGTATTGTATTTTGTAGCAACCGATCGCAAAATATATGGACCTCATGACCTTTACAAACTCAAAATAAGATTTTGACTATCGTGTCGCTTTAAAAGTGAAATGGACATTGAATCTGATTGACATTTAACTAAAACACTTTCAGAAAGGAAAGGCTTTTGAAGTGCCCAATTTTGCTTTTGATAGGCCTACTGAATCTGTCTTTTTTTCGAAGTAATTCAGAAATAATGAACAGAGGCAAAACCAACAGTGCACTTCATGGAATTTGCCTCTATCCAGTTGGCATTCATTTTGGCTATGTATGCCAACTGAAAGACATTTAATGCTTAAAAACACTATCAAGAATTATGGCCCAGAGTTATTGTCCTTGGACTAAGCTCTTGGTTAAAATAACCCTCTGCCTCTGTGCAGTTGTAGTTCATATTGCCTATGAATGCCAACTAAATGCTGTGCTTTGCTAAAATTTACCATTGATATACAATTTTGATTATAGAATTGATGAACATGTCATTTTCTTCAAAATCAAAACAGCCAATTGATTTCAAAGCTATCTGCTGGGATT
Source organism: Argopecten irradians irradians (assembly GCA_004382745.1). Classification (NCBI taxonomy): domain Eukaryota; kingdom Metazoa; phylum Mollusca; class Bivalvia; order Pectinida; family Pectinidae; genus Argopecten; species Argopecten irradians. The sequence continues at coordinate 732,746 of SAYR01063193.1, read as the reverse complement.
TCCAGGGTAACAAGTGTAATATGCCACCATACCGGTATGTTGGTTTCGAGATCCAGAAACAATGTGGGTATTACATGTTACTGTGATTAGTCCCAGCTTCCACTGATTGTGACGTCACAAAATTAACGTCGAAAGATGACTTCACAATCACAGGAAGGTGGTACTAATCAGCGGTAAATTTCACTTAACCCACGTCATTTTTGGATCTCAAAAATGCCATATTAAAATGCCATCATAGGAGCTGAAGGCAGTTCATAGGCTGGTGAATGCTCAACTGAATTGCTAGATTTATATATTACTGATAGTGCCATGCATTTACAAGCTAATGGGAAAATTTAGAGGTCTAAGCTTATGTAAAAAATGATAGCTTAAAAACACACTCTATGCTGGTTGAGTTTGATAAGGCCTACAGTATATTTCAGCCTTACCACTATCAAAGCGGAAAAGAAATCGCCTTCTGACTGACTTTTCATGTATCTGCTACAACAGCAAATGTACTTCAAGTAAGATGTTTGACAATTTCGGTAACAAACTCTAGGTACTGCCTGAGATTTAGATAGTTACGTTAACTGTTAACGTTAATATTAAATATTATCTATGTCTCTGTTAGACCTACTGCACAGTAAATGTATCTATTATCGTCTGAACGACAGTTGCAATAGGCCTATCAATATCAGCAGTAGCATATGGTAAGACTAGGCTCATGTATATATAGTATACGTGTATATAGGTCGACAGCACTTTATACCTGTCGGCTTCCACCACGTGCACTCTTCTTAAAAGTTCCGCCTCGCTAAGTACACTCGGAACGCCTCTGGTGTAACGCTCGAACATTATATTTTACATCCGAGGAATTCCGATTTGGTACAACAGCCTTGTCTAACGACAAAAACCAAAAGCACGGATATTTTAATCCGGAAAGTAGGGGCCACAGGATTTTAGCACTATCGATGGTCAATACAATGCACACTTTGTTAATTGTGAAGTTTTATTAGTATGTTTTTAAAATTTATGAAGATTGGTTAGAAATTCGTCGAGAATGAAGTGGGAGATGAGGTGGGCTCTTTTGGTTTTGAGAAATTCCAAGTTAACTTAGGCCACATACAGTACACTGTACCTAGAATAGATACAGCTACTGTAAAAATATACAGTATTTATCATCTTATTTCTTTATATCATATAAAGTATATGTTTGTTTACATAGTTATAATTACATTTTTATGTCCAAAACCTATACTTAAACCAAAACGTATATTTAGTCATACGCTAAAGTACCAGAAATTTTATTAGTTCCGCCATTTTTACGTTCCGCTGATGGACGCTTCAGTGTGCTGAGGGGTTATCCCGTATAGCCATTTAACTTCGACATTCAATATACGATTGCTTATTTCTACATGATGGAAGATATATTTTTGAAAGAAAAAAATAGTACCTTGGTTTATTAATTAATTACAGAAAATGCACTTCCGTTGTATGATTGAAGAAAAATGAATTAAAATTTTCTTATTTCCATGCTTTTAAATCATATCAAAACGTCTTAATGCATTTGAAAAGCTCATAATATAATACCATAAGATAATATCTAAGTTTATAAACAGTTTAAAGCTTACCATTAATCACATGTACAGCCGTGCGGTAGAGTCAAATAAAGCAGCCAAAATTTACCGAACATACAAAAACAAGCCGCTGAGCACCAAGTCGATGTTCGTGATATCGACTTCTTTTTATTTCAATGACAAGTCGTAATAATTAAGTCGACATGGTCTAAAATCTTTGATGCAAACGACTTTTCTAAGTCGCCTATCGATTTGTATCTGTACAAGTCGACAAAGTAAATGTCGACATGACGTCAATCATAAGGGATATGTCGCA
>SAYR01063193.1:696495-730849 GCA_004382745.1 Argopecten irradians irradians | reverse complement strand
GTGCAAGCTACGTCGCGGAAGTGCCAAGTTGCTCGCCATGTCGTGTTTTTAAAGTCGTTTAGACTATGTTTTATCACAACAAATGCAGGGCCAAATACGTTTCCATAGATAGTGGCTGTTTCATACGATTTGCGCATGTGTAACAGGAAGGCGACAAGTAGACAACTCGACAACACGACAAGTCGACAACACGACAAGGCGACAACACGACAAAGTCGACAACTCGACAACACGACAAGATCGACATTTTACCGCGACAACACGAGATTCTGTACAAGTCGACATTTTAACTGTTAAATCTCGGGTTGTCGCAGTTTGAGACCGCAACAACTCGACAAGGCGACAACACGACAAGGCGACAACACAACAACACGAGATGGCCGTAATCAGCCACCATAGTAATGTGTAAATTGGATGTTTCAAATACTCAATCTGTGGACATATATACTAGCATGATTTGCTTATATAGGCCAGAAGGAAAACGTAAACAAACACATGTGTGCTTACGCTAGTTACCTGGCTCACTACTATACGTGCAGGTCGTGTCGAACGTCAGTCACGTGATACGATTAGGAATCGGACAAAACCCGAAGTCACTGAACATGGTGGTGATTGAAGGCGCTTTATTCAAAACTAGGAATATACGATTCCTAGATTTCGGCTCTCTTATAGGCCGACATATGCTTTTGGGGAGCTAAATCATCAAGTTACATGTCAATGTTTAAATATCAAATGTTTAAGTTACATATCGTTACAGTGAAATTAGCAGCATTACAACTTCAAGCTTTCAACTCCAGGCTTCTTTTCATAGCACATTTTCTTTAAAAATATATTGTATTTAAAATGCATTGTATTACTGTATAACAGGTAGATGCTTATTAAAAGTATTAAACAATAGAATATTAGTTCACTATTAAAGCACTATATTTTATGGCGGAAAGATATTACACAGTGTATGATGGTAAGTTTCCCTGAATGAAGACGAGAAAATGGTCACCACGGTATAAATTAAGAGTTTAAGTGATGGGATACATAAGGTTCCCAAACCGCGTGACTGTTGTTTATCTAAAACTCTCGTTAGTTAATTTTCAAGACACTCTCTAAAGCTCGTGTCTTAAAAATTTGAAAATTAACTAACTCGAGTTTGATAAACAACAGTCACTTGTTGGGGAACCTCTATTTCCATGTTTTAGACAGTTCAGGGACAAACAAACACTCTACCAATATATATATATACCATAAAGAAATTAAGCTGCAATTCCAAGTGCGATTTCAACCTCGTTTGAAGCGTAATTTATAATCTAATATATGACAGCAATATACGTTTTAAAAGAGGAAGCGGGTACCGTTTCCATCTTCCGATGACATGGTATTATTGGTCCCACCAATGAAAAGTGATTATATTCAAACAAATGTGCTCATTAATATAATTATAAAATTACAATATTTGCCTTCCGTGGATTCGGGACCATCGCTCGAGACGTAGCTACGCGCCTGGTATGGATTGGTATTGTTCTCTCCTGAAGTTTCACTAGGAAGCGATCCGTAAAACTATTACCGGGAATGTATGTACATTATCAGACACTTTCATATGTAGATATGAAGGATAGGGATATTCTACCCGAGGGTCACAAAATGTTATAAAAACCCGAGGCTTGCAGAGGGATTTACAACACTTTGTGATCCCGAGGGTAGAACATCCCTATCCTTCATATCCACATATGAAGGTATAAAGGTTTTTCCCTCTCATATTTCGACAACTTTGATATCCCCGTCTTTTTAAATAAGTTTGAAGTTAATTCTCCATACATAAAAAATGCACGAAATGTTCAACACAAATACCAGTGATTGCATCTAGTATAGTAAAACCAGTCTAGAAACGGAGACAGTATTCAAGAACAGAAGTCGATAATACTACATGGATATCCGCACGGTATTATCTTCAAACAATTTTGTTTTAAAATTGCATCTTACAATTGTGTTTTGAAGTAAAAACATTACAAAATATTGAAATTAAGGATTTTATTTCACTTAACCGTCATATCAGTATCTCTGTGATGAAGATCACACATCATTCTGTAATCTCCTGACGGTCAGTTAACAAGAATTGAAATCAATTGAACGTGGTAAATGATGAAAAGGTAATATTTCAGATCGATGACAATGATTGTTCGAAATAGCGGATGCTGTTCATCAATAAGTGCAATGTTGGCCTGAATTAGTCTGGCGAAAACGCTAAAAACATTATAAAGTGAACATGGGATTCAGACACCTGCATCAGCAGATAATAGAAGATAAATACAGGTACACAATACATAAGTTGATGTAAGAAAATTCAATATTCAGCTAACTATACGTTTTGTGGATTGTGTTCGCTAAAATGTTTGTAATTCAATTCATTTTCGTTGATTAAAAGCCTAATTAGTCGAATGACTTTTATCATGAAAGCAAGAAATTCGAATTTTAAACTGAACTTAGTCGAAATTACAAGGCACGTGTGGATTTCAAAAGGAATAATACTAATCAGCAACTTAATTACAAAACAATCGTTAAAAATGGGATTAATTTTTAATTCTTTATAATTCAGTTGTTTGTTCTATATGACTCGTCAGCGCGATTTCTGGTTTGATTTAAGATTTCTAGGTGCTAATTAATTTAATTGACCGACATAAATACGTCCCTTTCGCGTGGTTTCCTATTGGCCTCGTTAGTGAGTGATTCATACATGTATGTTTGATTAATTAACGTAATATTTACAGCTAGGGTCATGTAAGGACGGACTCCAGTGTATGTGGCGTGCTTTGGGAGACTGTGATACATAGTAATAAATAAAATGAATTTAAATAAATGTTGTGTCTTTTTATAGTCCTATTCTTGGATTCACAATTAATACACCTATGTAGTCGTTAAAGATCGCTCTAATTTGATTTGTTTTTCTTTGTATTTTACATTACAAACGGAATTAACTCGGTAGATAGACAATTTTAGATAATTTTTAATAAGTTAGAGATGTCATGAAAACAGGATTACACGAATTCGAATTTAATAACCCCGAAGTCAGCATAAAAATATCTGTAAAAAATCTACAGATTATTTTATAAACATTTGATTCTATTTTTCTTCTAGCCGTGAACATTCCGATAATTCTAACATGTGTTGTCCGTGATAAAGAGTAATCAAAGTCCCCGGACAAACCATAGAACGATATTCCCAACGTCCTGTGGTAAATGGGATAATATTTTGTTTATTTTAAAATACTCTAATGCATAAAACACTATAAATATTGAATAATGTGATAAAATTGTCTTTTCCTAATATCAAGGATTTATAAGTGAGAAGATTCGTGTCTGTCTCTTTCACACTACTAAACGATTTTAGGTTTAGTGTGTACGTTTTCGACAATGCCGGTAGTGTATGGTGGCTGATTACGGCCATCTCGTGTTCTTGTGTTATCGCCTTGTCGTGTTGTCGCCTTGTCGAGTTCTCGCGGTCTCAAACTGCGACAACCCGAGATTTAACAGTTAAAATGTCGACTTGTCGCGTTTTTGAACCGCGACAAGTCGACAACACGACAACACGACAAGTCGACAACACGACAAGTCGACATTTCAAACACGCTAATTAGCGCGTACAGAATCTCGTGTTGTCGCGGTAAAATGTCGACTTGTCGTGTTGTCGAGTTGTCGACTTGTCGTGTTGTCGCCTTGTCGTGTTGTCGACTTGTCGTGTTGTCGAGTTGTCGACTTGTCGCCTTCCTGTTACACATGCGCAAATCATATGAAATATAGCCACTATCTTTGAATATAGAAAACTGAAGTCAGTGCTTGTGAATATTTGGTGTGTTTGTAATATATTCGATGTACAAAATTGTTTAAATATATTTTCCCCATTGTTAACTCTTTTGAAAAGTATTATACTTAACGGAAATTATAATATTAAATTAAATAAATATTAACAAAACAAAGGATGTTGTCAGAACACAGAACAAAAATGTTTGTATAATGAACAGTGACAGAGACGACAAATGTATATCAACTTAATATTGTAAAATATCCTTTTAAAATATTGTGTTATCAATCGGTTAAGACTTATTATTCAATTTGAAGAATTGAAGAGAACACGGCTGATAAGACGAAATATTATGTATTATTACTAATTACTGTAATAGGTTATGTGTGTAGTACATCAAACAATAACCTTGATTAAGATCTAATAAAGAATTTGATGTAAAACGATTAGAAAAAAAAATCATAAAAACTTTCATTTAATCCAAAGCGTTATAGAACAGATAAGGTGTTGTGCCCCATCTTTCTGGTAATTAGTTCATGTACTTTGATCATCAGCATGCATTACAATGTACATAATGTAAGTATTTTTTATAGAATTTATATATTGTACAGTTAAACAGTAAGATTCATTTTACTAATCTTTCTTTCTCAAAGCGATCAATTTGTGGTTAAGAGAGGCTTGGCTAATTATGATACATTCAAGTGTCATTGACCTGTGTTAATATGGTCCGAATATGCTAAGTCAATAACAGCAACTCAAGTTACATTACGCAAACATTGCGTTCTTCAGGGTGGTGTCCAACATGCACATAGATACATATCTAGTACAAAAAATAAGGACCTCAGTTTCGGTTCATATGGTGTTATACCGCCCTGGTATAATTTAAAATAATGACCTCGGGCTACGTACGGCCTGGGTTATTATTTATTCTACCAGGGCGGGATAATAACATATATACAGCCTTATACACTGTACATGTATATCTTATTATCTGCATTGCTTTTATCTTTATATTCAGAAATTCCGTTGTTATTTTCGATACATTTACCATTATTCTCCGTCATTATATCGAGATATTCGATGCATTTTCCTTTATAATATGTAGCTAAAATTAAACTTTATATTCGGTACAATTTCTTTTAATTTTGGACACACTTCTTTATATGATGTGCAACCTTCTTTATATAATGTGCAAACATTTATATGATGAAGATCAAAGCCGGCAGCTACCATAGTGTAATAATGTGAATCCAAGGAATAGGACTATAAAAAGACACAACATTTAATTTAAATTTATTTTATTTATTTACTATGTATCACAGTCTCCAAAGCACACCACATAACACTGGAGTCCGCCTTACATGACCCTAGCTGTAAATACTTACGTTAATTAATCAAACATACATGTTATGAATCACTCACTAACGAGCCAATTAGGAAACCACGCCGAAAGGGACTATTATGTCTGGTTCAATTAAATAATAGCACATAGAAACCTGAATCAAACCAGAAATCGCCTGACGAGTCATATAGGAGACAAACCAACTGATTATAAAGAATTTAATCCCATTTGAACGATTGTTTGTAATAAGTGCCTGAATTAGTATTTATTCCTTTGAAATCCACACGGCCTTTGTAATTTCGAATAAGTCAGTTTAAAATTCGAATTTCTTGCTTTTCATGATAAAAATCATTCGGACTAATTAGGCTTTTGAATCAACGAAAAATGAATTGTATTACAAACATTTTAGCGAACACAATCCTCAATAGTATAGTTAGCTGAATATCTGAATTTTCTTACATCAACTTATGTGATTGTGACCTGTATTTATTTTCATTATCTGCTGATGCAGGTGTCGAAATCCATGTCACTTTATAATTGTTTTAGCTTTTTCGCCAGACTAATTCAGGCCAACATTGCACTTATTGATGAAACAGCATCCCGCTATTTTTCGAACAATTCCATTGTCATCGATCTGAAATACCTTTCATCATTACCACGTTCAATTTGATTTCAATTCTTGTTAAACTGACCGTCAGGAGATACAGAATGATGTGTGATCTTCATCACAGAGATACTGATATGGACGGTAAGTTGAAATTAAAATCCTTAATTTCAATATTTGTAAGTTTTACTCAAACACAATTGTAAGATGCCAATTTTTAAAACAAAAATTTGTTTTGAAGATAATACCGTGGCGGAATCCACTGTTAGTATTATCGACTTCTGTTCTGAATAACTGTCTCGTTTTCTAGACGGTTTACTATACTAGATGCACACTGGTATTTATATAGTGTGTTGAACATTTCGTGCATTTTTTTATGTATGGAGAATTAACTTCAAACTATTTAAAATGGACGCGGATATTCAAGTGTCGAAATATGAGAAGGAAAATACCTTTAACCTTTCATATTGGATATGAAGGATAGGATGTTCTACCCTCGGGATCACAAAAGTGTCCTGTAAAATCCCTCTGCAAGCCTCGGGTTTATAACATTTGTGACCTCGGGTTAGAAATATCCCCTATCCTTCATATCTACATTATGAAGTGTCTGATAATGTACATACATTCCCGGTAATAGTTTTACTCGATCGCTTCCTAGTGAAACTTCAGAGGAGAACAATACCAACTCATACCGTGCGCGAGCTACGTCTCGAGCGATGTCCCGAATCCCGAAGGCAAAATATTAATTGTTTATAATATATATAATGAGCACATTTGTTGGGAATATAATCACTGTTTTCATTTGGTGGACCAATAATTACCTGTCATCGGAAGATGAAAACGGTACCCGCTTTTTCCTCTTTTAAAACTATATTGCTGCATATATTAGATTATAAATTCGCTTTCAAACGATGGTTGAAATCCACTTGGAATTGCAGCTTTAATTCTTTATGAATATATTTGGTAGAGTGTTTGTTTGTCCCTGAACTGTCTAAAACATGGAAATAGAGTTCCCCAACAAGTGACTGTTGTTTATCAAACTCGAGTTAGGTTAATTTTTCAATTTTTAAGACACGAGCTTTAGAGAGTGTCTTGAAAAATTAACTAACGAGAGTTTTAGATAAAACAACATCACGCGTTTGGGAACCTTATGTATTCCCCGTAAACTTAAACTCTTAATTTTATACCGCGTTGGTGGACCATTTTCTCGTCTCATTCAGGGAAACTTTACCATCATACACTGAGTATTATCTTTCCGCCATAAAATATAGTGCTTAATACGTGAACTAATATTCTATTGTTTAAACTTTTAATAAGCATCTACCTGTTATTACAGTTAATACAAGCATTTAAATACAATATATTTTAAAAGAAAATTGCTAGAAAAGAAGCCTGATTAAAGCTTTGAATTGTAATGCTGCTAATTTCAACTGTAACGATATGCTAACTTAAACATTTGATATTATAAACATTGACATGTAACTTGTATGATTTAGCTCCCCAAAAGCATATTGTCGGCCTATAAGAGAGCCGAAAATCTAGGAATCGTATATTTCCCTAGTTTTTGAATAAAGCGCCTTCAGATCACCACCATGTTCAGTACTTCGGGTTTTGTTCCGATTCCTAATTCGTTATCAACGTGACTACGTTCGACACGACCTGCACGTAGTGAGCAGGTAAACTAGCGTAAGCACACATGTGTTTGTTTACGTTTTCCTTCTGGCCATATAAGCAAATCATGCTAGTATATATTGCCACAGATTGAGTATTTGAAACACCAATTACACATACTATGGTGGCTGATTACGGCCATCTCGTGTTGTTGTGTTGTCGCCGTCGAGTTGTTGCGGTCTCAAACTTGCGACAACCCGAGATTTAACAGTTAAAATGTCGACTTGTACAGAATCTTCGTGTTTCGCGGTAAAAATGTCGACTTGTTCGATGTTGTCGAGTTGTCGACTGTTCGTCGTTGTCGCCTTGCTGTTGTCGCCTTGTTCTGTTGTCGAGTTGTAACTACTTGTCGCCTCCTGTTACACATGCGCAAATCGTATGAAACAAGCCACTATCTATGGAAACGTATTTGGCCCTGCATTTGTTTGTGATAAAACATAGTCAAAAACCGACTTTAAAAACAACGGACATTGCGAGCAACTTGGCACTTTCCGCGACGTAGCTTGCACGACATATCCCTTATGATGACGTCGATGTCGACATTTACTGTGTCACTTGTACAGATACAAATCGATAGGCGACTAGAAAAAGTCGTTTGCATCAAAGATTTAGACCATGTCGACTTTAATAATAACGACTTGTCCATTGAAATAAAAAGAAGTCGTTATCACGACATCGACTTTGCTCAGCCTTTTTGTATGTTCTGGTAAATTTTGGCGGCTTATTTGACTCTACCGCACGGCTGACATGTGATTAATGGGTAAGCTTTTAACTGTTTATAAACTTAGATATTATTCTATCGGTATTATATTATGAGCTTTTCAAATGCATTAAGACGTTTTGATGATTTAAAAGCATGGAAAAAGAAATTTTAATTCATTTTTCTTCAATCATACAACGGGAATGTGCATTTTCTGTAATAATTAATAAACCAAGGTACTATTTTTTTCTTTCAAAATATAATCTTCCATCATGTAGAAATAAGCAAATGCGTATAATTGAATGTCGAAGTTAAATTGGCTATACGGATAACCCCTCAGCCACACTGAACGTCCCAATCAGCGGAACGTTAAAAATGCGGAACTAATAAAATTTCTGGTACTTAGCGAATGACTAAATATACGTTTGGTATTAAGTATAGTTTTGGATATAAAATGTAATTATAACTATGAAACAAACATATACTATATGATATAAAGAAATAAGATGATAAATACTGATATATTTTTACCAGTAATGTATCCTATTCTAGGTACAGTGTACTGTATTGGCCTAAAGTTAACTTGGGATTTCTCAAAACCAAAAAGAGCCCACACTCACTCCCACTTCATCTCGAACGAATTTCTAACAATCTACAATAAAATTTTAAAAACCATACTAATAAAAACTTCACAATTAACAAAAGGTTTTGGCATTGTATTGACCATCGATAGTGCTAAAAAATTCCCTGTGGCCCCTACTTCCGATTAAAATTCCGCTTGCTTTTGGTTTTTGTTCGTTAGAACAAGGCTGTATGTACCAAATCGAAATTCCTCGGCATGTAAAATATAATGTTCGAGCGTTACACCATAGGCGTTCCGAGTGTACTTAGCGAGAGCGGAACTTTTAGAAGAGTGCACGTGTGGAAAGCCGACAGGTATAAAGTGTGTCGACCTAATACACTATACTTTATATATACATGAGCCTAGTCTTACCATATGCTACTGCTGATATTGAGTAGGCCTATTGCAACTTTCGTTCAGACATAAAAAACATTTACTGTGCATGTAGGTCTAACAGAGACATCGATACCAGTAATATTTAAATATTAACGGTTAACAGTTAACGTAACTATCTAAATCTCAGGCAAGTACCTTGAGTTTGTTACCGAAATTTGTAACAACATCTTTACTTGAAGTACATTTGCTGTTGTAGCAGAGATAGATGAAAAAGTCAGTCAGAAGCGATTTTCTTTTCCGCTTTGATATGGTAAAGGCTAAATATACGTAGGCCTTATCAAACTCAACCAGCATAGAGTGTGTTTTTTACAGCATGCTCCACCGCTGACAAATGGGTTTTTCCATTATCAAAAACAGGAACAGACGATTTTGTATTTTTCTTCAGTTACAAAAGTTACTTACTTTTTACAACCATTAACCACCATTTGAAAATTTTGAGCTTCTAATTTTACTACAAGTTAAAAATTGAAAAATATTAATTGCATCCCGAAAAATTCCGTGGCCACATACCTATATGGAATGAAGTAATGATTGCGCATGCACCAAAGGCGAACTAAACTATCATATGTTAAATAAAAATTTTATTTTTTTAAATTTTTTTGTTGCTATTAGCATATATGCACAAAATTTAACGACCAATTATTGTTCAAATGATGAATATCATTTATGCTCGTCGGCGGTGGAGCATCTTTAAAGTTATCATTTTTACATAAAGCTAGACCTCTAAATTTTCCCATTAGCTTTCTAAAAGCATGGCACTATCAGTTAATATATAAATCTAGCAATTCAGATTTGGGCATTCACCAGCCTATGAACTGCCTTCGAGCTCTGATGATGGCATTTTAATATGCATTTTTGAGATCCAAAAAATGGACGTGGGTTAAGTGAAATTTTACGCTGATTAGTACCACCTTCCTGTGATTGTGAAGTCATCTTTCGACGTTAATTTTGTGACGTCACAATCAGTTGGAAGCTGGGACTATCACAGTAAACATGTAAATACCCACATGTTTCTGGATCTCGAAAACCAAACATAACCGGTATGGTGGCATATTACACTTGTACCCCTTGGAAAATCCCAGCAGTAGCTTTGAAATCAATTGGCTGTTTTGATTTTGAAAGAAATGACATGTTCATCCAATTCTATAATCAAAATTGTATTATCAATGTAAATTTTAGCAAAGCACAGGCATTTAGTTGGCATTCATAGGCAATATGGAACTACAAACTGCACAAGAGGCAGAGGGTTTTTTTTAACCAAGAGGCTTAGTCCAAGGGACAAAATAACTCTGGGCCATAATTCTTGATAGGTTTTTAAGCATAAATGTCTTTCAGTTGGCTACATAGCCAAAATGAATGCAACTGGATAGAGGCAAAATTCAATGAAGGGCACTGTTTGGTTTTGCCCTCTGTCAATTATTTCTGAATTTATTTCGAAAAAAAAGGACAGATTCAGTAAGGCCTATCAAAAGCAAAATTAGGCACTTCAAAACCTTTTCCTTCTGAAAGTGTTTTAGTTAAATGTCAATCAGATTCAATGTTCCATTTTCACTTTTAAAGCGACACGATGTCAAAATCTTATTTTGAGTTTTGTTAAAGGTCATGAGGTCCATATATTTTGCCGATCGGTTGCTACAAAATACAATACATGCATATACTGTAAAAGCTTGCACAGGCATATATTCATTATTTTGTATCCTGTTTTTGTCATTATTGACTTGCTAGTAAAAAAAGCTTTGCTATTCCGGCACTTTAATTCTCTATTGTGTTGGATTATAAACAGGTAAGTTTCCCTCGGTGACAGTTGGCACTCTACCGACCCCCCGCTCAACTTAAGGGAAATTCCCACAAACTAAAGCTAGTAAGACAAAACTGTACACACGCTCCTTTTATATTTTGATGAATTTCACTACAAGGAATTTGACATAAAGCCAAAACAAACTGCAAATATTTTTTTAAAATATTTTTTTTTTAACAGGTCAAAAGCAATGGAAGAAAAGATGGAAAAACGGAATGCCAGAGAAAGCCAATAAAGTGTTCTCCAAAGACAGACAGGTGAAAAAAAGGGGATGTGCCAACATATGAAAGAGTTTGCAAACTGTTGTTAGTACATAATAAAAGATATTATTGTCACTGGCCACACCACATACGTTAGATAATAGAAGTACAAATATATTTTACGGTTATATGTACACAATACATATATACAGGGAATCTTAAGTCACTGTATCAATAATTATTATTAGTATTCTATTTATTTATACTAGTAATCTACAAACAAAATAGGTGTATTTTATTTACAATCTTAAAGAAATAAGTGGCACTTAATGAGTTAAAACAAATCGTTACTATAGTTGATTACACAAAGTAAGCCATAAATCATGCTAGTGGCTCCATTAAGAATATATTCTGTTGCCAACTGCAAATTGTCCTTGTAGGCAAGAGAAGTTCTTGTTGGATTCAGCAAGGCTGAATTGTGTTGGAAGAAGATCGGAACAGAGTAGATAGCTGTTACGAGGAAACACTTGCTCCCAAACACACAAAGTCATGCTGCTACAAGATGATGATTATGGGAAACCAGCTAGCGTAATGGTCATATATCATCGGATTTAAGACTATTGTATTTATCTCATGAAGTAAACAAGTAATAACCAACATGGTTCAGCATGAAAACGTGTTGTTTGAAACTTCAATACTACAGTATAACTTTATCTATAAACTGGATGTGAACCGGAACCAGTCGATTTGTTCGGTTTATACAGGGTCCGGTTTAAGAGGATAGAACCTTCGTATCAACAATATATTCACATGGAATCAATCGAAGATTTTTTATTACAGCATAAACATTTATTCTCACATATGTACATGGTTAGAACACAGAATAAATCCATCCTACGTTTCTTGTTCTGAGGATGTACCTGTGTATGTATTGATCCATTTCTCTCGGTGTGCTACATTCAAATGAACTCTCGAAGTTATGTGTATTTATTGTTGGAATTGACATGAAAATATTCACAACACAAATGTACATGATAAAAAAACCGTCGAATGAAAAGTGAAAAGATTGTCACTATTCTAGCCCTTTAGTATACCGGTAATACAGTAAATCCCCTTATGCGCCTCATGATCAGTCCCATGTTGTGAAAACATTGTTGCTGGTTTGCCCAAGTTAATTTTTCAAAGAAAGGTTTTATAGTAAACATTTCCTAACAGTTCGGTTTTCAGAGCTTATACAGGTTCGGTTATGCAGGTTTTGGGTCACTATTAGTTTTATAAGAATTGCCGGGACCAAACAAATTAATCGGTATAAAACAAGTTTCCGGCTTTAACAGGTTCGGTTTAGACAGTATACTGTATTAGCTCTATTGCAGAAAATTATCCCAAAGGTTTTTCGTTAACAAACTTTGAACTTAATAAGAAAAACAAGAAAAAATGGCCTAACACAATGTTTTCTTGAGAGAAAAAATTAGTTTGGACACCTTTTATTATAGGAACAAGAATCCTTTTATGTATAAATCCAGTAGGAATCGCAGGACATTATCAAAATTAATGTAGGGAATATTAAAATCTGAAATTGAAAAATGAAACAAACCATAGTCTGATAGAAAAGCACTTTTCAGTTCCTGACTTCTAGCTGGTCTGTGGTTTTCTTAGCGTTTTAAAATGTTCTGTTGTTTTTCTCTATTTAGGTACATTCTGTAAGCTCCACAACACATTGTAACGTTTGATGAAAATTTTTTGATAAAATATTATCTCAGCACATCGCTTTTGTAGGAAAAAACTGTTTATCTATTTAGTTTTCACTCCTTTTCTCATAATCTGATATTTCATTTGTTTAATCTTCCTATATAGCGGACAGTGCCATAAATAGTGTGTGGCATTGTAGTGCTACAGTATCATGCGGCATTTAATTTGATTATGAAAGTATTGTTCATATTGCTGCAAAAGTACAATATCACATTTCTTGTAGGGTAATAACAGTGTATATTATATATCCTTTACCAAACATGACTCCACGTATTTAAATAAATGGTTTGATTTGTACTTAGGCTCGGTAATGATATATTTGAAAAACAAGCATAGTAGCAGTTGTGTTACCGAACGTTACTTGTAAAATTTCATTGATGGTATCAGACATAAACTTTTTAATTTCAGCAACTACATCATCCAGGTGATACAGCTTATGGAGAAGTTCAAGCAGAAAAAACGCAGCCAAACCACACTGGTATGTAGGGGATTGACAGTTCATGTTTTCAGTTCATTTGGCCTCAAAGATAACCATATGAATTACTACTTCCATTGTGTAGTTATAAGAAATTTAGCCAAAAACATGTTTTTAAGATATCAATTATATTCAATATGAAGAGAAGAGAGGAGAATTTGGCATATAGTTTTGAATTGCCTTATGTACAACCCATCCACATTTACAACATAACCAGATTATTTGTCAAATTAAATAATTGTTAAGTTTTGGTAAAGAAATTAAAAGTGGAAAGGAATATGTTACTATGCTTGCCATTTTAATACAACAATTTAGCTAAAAAACCTATTATTTTTTCACAGGGACAAAAGGGAAAAACAAGCAAACAGTCAATGTGATAGCTGTGTGGCCAGCACTACAGTTACCGACATCAAAAATATCAAATAATTGAAAAAGCACAAAAACATTTGATATAGGGCCTTAGGCCCTTACTTTTTTGAAAGAAATTCTACATGATGAGGAAGAGTAATGGAAAAAATGAAAACCACCTTTTTCCCAACGAAAAATTTCCTGGGAAAAGGAAAAATTGCAAAGACAGGTTAGGAAACAGCAAAGGGACACCATTTGAAGACAGTCCAGTATTACGCAGCACCTTTGTGACTCTTGCACAGCTTCAGAACCTAGGATCTTATATCCTCACTAAACTCAGGCTACAGTATATCATGCATGTTACTAGTTTGACAATTTACCCTAACCCTGTCAAACTTTTAAGTATATTGTCAATTTTCATAATCCATAATAAGCATCTGAAATTTGATATTTCTATGTTGTTGTACATTTGTGGGAATTTGTCCATATCAAAAGTCAATCAGATGACCTATAGCAATCTTCTCAAGTTTTTTCAAGTATGCTAGTTAACTTAAACTTAATGCTTGAAATGCTGACAGAGTTACCAATCAACTGCAAGATCCAAAATCCAACATGAACTCGAAATTCACTCCTCATATTAAAATATATTTAAATGTTCATCTTGACGACTTAAGTTATTAGATGACCTTCCAGGCCAAGGATCCCCTAGGGCCTGTGTTGACAAACATTCTAGATAAGCTTTTGGGGAATTTAAAGGTATACTGTTATTCATGCACATAGCAATTTTAATATAATTAAGAATTAAAAAAAACAGGAGGCAGGCAAATAAGTATTTTTCTTCTGTTTACAAAAGTTAACCTTATTTCACACCATTACCCACAATTTGACAACTTTAGCGCTTGTTTTACTCAAGATGAAAATATTCGGAAAAATTACTTACTCGCCTCCAGAACAAGTCCATGACATTTTGCACCTACGTGTACATGAAGTACTGATTGTGCAATTTAACATTAACAATTTTATATTAGTAAAACACGGATATTGTTCAAATGATGAGTTTCATGATTTATGTAGCTCTGTGGTGGTGGAGCATCCTTTTAAGATTTAGATTGATTTGCGTACATTTTCCAGATTTCAACATTTGATCCAGACACCAGCTCTGATTCTGACTTCTCACTAACCAGATTTAGGATTGAGCTATACCGGTACTTGCTTTCAACCTGCCTCAACACCACAGTCTCCAACTCTGTGGCTACAGCAGCCAGCTGGCGCCCTTTCTGATCGTCTCTCCTTTCTCCTATTGTACCAAGGACCAGTTCCATTAGAGACTTCACCCAACAATGGATGTATGCATTTTGAGGTCACTGAGATTATATATGATCCCCATCCCCAAGGGTGCTCTAGGAGGGGTAAAATGGACTAAAATTTCAAAAATCTTCTTCTCCTCTCACAGATGTGGTAAGAATCAAATACTCTTATTCATACATGTAGATAGAAAGTGTTAAGGTCCTTTACATTAAATTGTGAATTATATGAACCCTGGGTCTCACATTTTCCCCTGGGGAGGGATAAAGTTTACTATATGTAATATAGAAAAAAAAAACTTTAGAGCATTATGTTGCTCAATTTTCATAGGGAATGGAGTCAAAAACGTGGGTCAGAATATTTTGCCTTCAAATATAGACATTTTAAACATCCATATCAGTATCGCTGAACCACCAGGGACCCAGAAAGTGGGCCACACGTCGGTCAAAATGACTAAAAAATTTCAAAACCTTCTTCTGAATCACAGATTTGATGGAACCAAAATACTCTCATAGATTAAAAAGTCAAATTATAAAATCACCGACTGACTATAAAGTTGCCTGACTGGCCAATATTTAGTGTTTGTAATGTCTTGTGTTTCATTCTGAATAATTCATTTATTTTTGCCCACTTTTGACATACAATAAATTTCCTGCATATACTATACATATCATCAGAAAATACAGTGAGTATTATTGTTATGATATGGTAAGAAGAACCAACATACATCTTTGGACTAATACTGAAAAAATTTGGATGGAAACATGAATGAATTGTTACATTTAACATGGAATTATGTTGGAGTATGAATTAATTAAAACTAAGCTTTCACCCTTCTTAATCTTTTGCATGGACTCTCAAAATCAATACAAGAAATGTTTACAGGTAGAATATTTCGTTCAATTTGTAAGATTATAGCATTTGAAAGATGTTTAAAAAAATACTTTGAAATCTTTATTCAGACATTTGCCACATCATCCAGCCGCCGATCATCAGGGACAAAGATTTCAGAGATGCTGGCACACCAACAGTAATATTTTTGTAGGGGAAAAAGGAGCATATTATAAACATTGTAACAGATAGGGGAGAGTTTCTAGTTAAAGTTATAACTGGAAAATTGACCAGTCTGTCTGCTCTGGTCTGTCTGTCGTCCTCAAACCTTGTCCTAAACAACTATTACTTACATTGTACATCAATTTAAGGAAACTGCTACAAAATATGAAGACGATTGGTGTCAATGTACAAATAGGCTTTTTGTTTAGGTTGTACATGATGTTATGGTAAACAATGTTACGTATTACAGGTTTTTGTAACAATAGTAAAAAAAAAACTTAATAGTCATTGAATTAATATTTTCTTCAATAGCAATAAGATGCTTATTATTATCCTCCGCGAAATTGTTTCCAGGGATAATCAAATTTGGCCCATCCGTCCAAGATTCTTTTCCTGGCTATAACTCAATACACGCTTCAACGTAAGCTCCTTGAACTTTTGTATACATTCAGCAAAGTGCGCCTAATTTTGCCTTTTGCTATTCGGGGTCATTTTGGATTTATTTTGCTACCATGGAAACTTGGTGAAAAGAATACCAAATTACTGTTTCTGTTTGTCACCTGCTGTATTTTTTCTGTTTTACAATACTCACAAAAAATATTTAAAGTTATTACTAATAACTCTTAACTTTGAGCTTGATATAACAACATGTATTGGGAGGTTTCATACCAACTTCAGGGCACGGGGGATTATGCATGCTTTGCGGCTACTTGTTTACATATCAAATTGGTCAAAAGATAGTACCTGATAACTATGAAACAAGATGCATCTAAAGACTTGCTGATTGGTCAAAATCTTAATATTGTACCATCTATCTAAAAAATGATACCAAAATACAGTCATTAAGTTTTCAAAACAGCCAATTAACCTTTTTGGTAACCAACATTACTATTTGGTTTGCCATGCAATTCCATTTGGTTACCATACTGATACCACTTTTAGCTCACCTGGTCCGAAAGGACCGAAGTGAGCTTATGGATACCACAGCGTTCGGCGTCCGGCGCTGTCAACAATTGGATTCAACAAAGATTTGACTGGTTAGCATCCTTATGGGCTTACTAACTGAAAAATTGTACAAATGATGGGGATGAACCACCCGGGGGCGCTGAAGGTGGAGTCAAAAGGGGTCAATTTGGCTATTTCCATATAAATGACTCTTCTCCTGAAACCAAGCATTGGGATAGCCCTCTTGGCCTCTTGTTGCCATACAGTACCAAATTTGTTGCCATGTAATACCATTTGGTATCCATGATAAATTAAGCAATACAGTTTTATTAAAATAATGAGTACTGCAATCGGTCGGTTTATCAAGAAAAAATAAACTATTTGAGAAGACTTCAGTAACTGTAGTGCCTGCGCAAAAAAGAGTTGAATAATATTTTTATAAAGTACCAATCCTGTTTTTATTTGTAGCGGTGAGGTCTTCGGGTTTCCAGATGCACATGTTGCATATGCTATGAAAGCAGAAAAACGCGTTTTTTATACCTTGTCTCACACAGCTGTATGCGTTTTGGTGGTTGCAGCTTTCAATCATCCAGAAAGAGAAGAAGCTGCCATCAATTAGAGAAACATAACAAATGGTAAAAATTCAATATTCGAGTAGAAAAGAAACCACATCAGTGTCTTCAGGTGACTGTTAAGGCCTTTGGCCTCTTTGTTAACATGTTACATGTTCTTTACTGTCCCTGATATGTTTTAGGGCATGTGAAATTATTCTTCTTCATTAGTCATGCATTTAGATCATTATTGGATTTATACAAAAGATTTATATGTGTTTCCTCTTCAAATTGAAGTGTTTTTTAATTAGAATTTTAGCCCATTATTATCAAATGGTGGACTATTCAAATCGCCTTTAGTCTGTCTTGCTTAGTATGTTCCTACCTCCATTTGTCATTTTAAAAACATTCTTGTAACTTACTTACTTATCAGAAAGTACTGTATGGGCCTCTTTTTCCAAATAACATAGCGTTTTCCCTTAGAGCTCTAGTGTGCCATAATGTATTTTGGCCAGCATCAACAAGATGTCACAAGTCTGTCTTCCATCGTAAACATTTTCCCTGTTACCGCTATTTCTCAAGAAAAAGGCTAAGGGGCCTTCTCAAATACAATGTAAGTTACCCTATAGCTATGGCCCTAGCTTGGCATATGTTGTTCGGACCACGGTGAACAAGTGGCCGCCAGGCAGCCATCATGATTTTGAAAAGTTTAAAGTTTTCGTTACCGCCTATTTCTCATAAAGTACAGAAGATCTCTCCTCAAATTTCACATGCAGTGTTGCCTAGGGGCCATATTGTGCATATTTGCATTTTCGAACCGATCTGTCCAACAAAGATGGCTAATATGTGGCCATCTTGGATTTTCATAATTGAAGCTTGCTTTACTGTTTAAAACATCTCAGAAAAGCTACTGGAAAATGTAGATTACTCTTTGGTGGGTGCCAAGATCCCTCTGGGATCTCTTGTTAAAATACTTTATCACTTTTTCTCAGAAATACTGAAAGACCTTTATTAATCATTTTCTTCTTTGTAATATGCAAAAACAGGAATCTCTAATTGAAAAATTTGTTAGGGTCCTCAAGGGTCCTAAAATATTCATTTTTATTTTGGAACATTTAATGGAAGCACAAAATATTGTTAGACAGTGAAAATCACATTGGAATGTCTAGTTGCCTTAACAGGACTTCATTTAAGAGCATTGCCCTATGTGCCACTGTCCTTATCTAAACTTTTTATAAGCAAAACCCAAACCCTATGTGCATTCCACATTTCGAGGGAAAAAGCTAGGAAAAAAAAATGGAAAAGCAGGGGAATTTTGATTGGACATGAATAAATTCCAGGGGGGGGGGGGGGGGTTTGCAAGATGCCCTCTGGGATGTCTTTTCAAATCGCTTTTTCGGTCTGTTGGTCCCGTCCGATCCGTCCGTCCGTCCTTCGTCCGTTAACGATTCTTGTACCGCTATATTATCCGAAAGGGCTGAAAGGATCTTTCTCAAAAATTTCATATGTTAGGTTTCCTCTAGGCCGCTGGTTGTGCATATGCATTTTGGGACCCATCGGTGAACAATATGGCCGCCATCTTGGCATTGATAGTTAAAGTTTGTTTTACCGCTAATTTCTCAGAAAGTACTGAAGGGATCCTCTCAAATTTCATATGTAGGTTCCTCTAGGGCCCTAGTTGTGCCATATTGCATTTGACCGACGTCAACAAGAATGGCCGATAGAGCCATACTGAGTTAAATGATAAGTTAAAATTGTTTACCGCTACTTTCTCAGAAATACTGAAGGGATCCTTTCAAATTTCATATGTAGGTTCCCCTAGGTCCCTTGTTGTGCCAATTGCATTTTGGACGGATCGGTCTAAAAAGGAGGCTGCTAGGCAGCCATCTTAGATTTTGACAATTGATGTTTGTTTACCTCTATTAACTCCAGAAAGTACTGAAGGGATCTCTTTCAAATTTCATTTGTAGGTTCCACCTAGGCCTATGGGAGACCAAAAGGGGTAAAATTAACTAAATTTCAAAAATATTCTTCCCAACTCACAATGTGATGGAATTAAATACTCTTCATAGATAGAAAGGTCCTTAGGCCTTTATAAAAATTTGCTGATGAAATTATATGGAACCCTGGGGTCTCGGGTTTCCCCCAGTGAGGGGGTTAAGATTTACTATATTGATATAGGGAAAACACATCTTTGAGTATTATTGCTCATTTGTTAATAGGAAATGAGTCAAATATTGTCAGACATTACAGTATGAATGCCATTGAATCCTATTAACCAATCCATAACTGACCCCCAGGGGCCTTAGGGGCGGGGTGGTCAAAGGGTCAAATAGGCATAACTTCAAAAATCTTCTTCTAAATCAGGAAATGGAAGAATCACCATACTCTCATAGAGGAAAAGGTCTTGAGGTCCTTTACAAAAAACTGTTGAAATGATATGACCGATGGGGTCTCACTTTCCCCTGGAAGGCGATCAAGTTTACTATAGTTTATATAGGAAAAAATTACATTTATCAGCATTTTTGCTCAATTTTCATAGGAAAAATTGAGTTCAAACTTGTTAGAATATATTTAGCCTGAGATAACATTTTAAATCATATCTATTAATTGGTTTCCTGGTCAACCCCCTCGGGCCAGAGGGACCGGGGCCAAAAGAGGCAAATAGGCCTAAAACTTTCAAAAAATCTTCTGAAAATTCTGGAACTTGGTAGAATCAAATACTTCTGCATAGATGGAAATGTCTTAAAGTCCTTTACAAAAATGTGAATTTCATGGCACTTTGGGGTCCCATGTTTACCCGTCTGAGGGAGGGGGTCAAAGTTTACTTTAGTTTATTATAGGAAAAAACACAGTTATTAACATAATTTGCCTTTTTCATAGGAAATTAGTCAAACTGGGTTAGAATTATAAGTCTGAGATGCATTTTAACATCATATCCATTATTGGTTCCTGGCCACCCCAGGGGCCAAGAGGTGGGCCAAAAGGTGTCAAAAATGGATAACATTTTCAAAAATCTTTTCTTCTGAATCACAGATTGATGGAACAAATAATCTTCATAGATTAAAAAGTCAAATTTATAAAATCACTGACTGACTTCAAGGGCCTGATGGGCAAATATATAGCGTTTATATCATGTCTTTGTTTCATTCTGTATTCTGAACACAGGAGGCCGTTAAGGCCCATGACCTCTTGTTAAATTTTTAACCCTTAAAGGGATGTTTTAAAAATTGTACGATGATCCATGATCTGTATTTATTTAAACCTCCTTAAAACTTTTTAAGTAGTGCGATGTATCTTCACATCAATTTTTTTCAAAATTTCATGTTAATAAAGTTTCGTTTCATCAAATTTTATTGATTGGCAAGCCATTTTTTCCTTTTGACCGTTGAAGATAATTGTGATGCTGTTCACATAGCTAGGTGATATTAAAGAGAGATTCCAAAACAGGATGAATGATTGCTGAGAGGCCTTTATTGAATGTAGCTTGAAAAGTTTCCTATTACTAACAGTATTTCCAAATAATGAGCTAATATACTCAAAACCATATCATGTTTCTGCATGGTTTTCCAAATTATCATTAGAAGGTGGTATGTTCATTTTAGGTCGGACTACACAATCAAAAAACAAGTCATAATTACAGCCAGTAATTTTGAATATTGACACATTAAGATTTTTATTGCCATTATCAGTTCTTGATAAATACTTAATCAATAGGTGTAAAGAAATAGCAGAAAAGATATCCAAGTTAATTATTTGATAAGAATTTATTCTGGGTTTTTTTTTACTTTGTTATTTGTTAGTAAAACAGTGGATTTCCACCTTTATAGTTTTGTTGGATATATACATTTGCTTTAAAGAATCACAATACTCTCATGACAAATTTGTCTGTTAGGAGATTAAGATAATGTTGTGATATGCCCATTTATTTTTATATTTTTTTAAAGTGATACATAAAGGGTATATGAAAAGTCTTAATTTTACAAGCTTCAGGACATTTAAATTTATTGATTTTTAAAGTGTATTTTATTAACGATGATCCTCTCTATCTCATAACGAATTCATTGTTGATTAGATTGAATTATCGACTAGTACAGTAGATTCAGTTTTCTCAAACTTTGTATTGTTTTCTGATCAATACTAACTATAAATCTGATATTGCCACTATGCTCTTATTGTAATCATTTTTGTACAAAATGCTCAAGGAATCCCAAACATTGAATTCTCAGGGGTAGCTACAGAACTCACTGGTAAAAGAATCCCTATTCAAATAGGTTTTTGATTCCATAAAGATAAGTTAATGGCCCAAGTAGTTAGACATTGATTGACCAGATTTCATTTATCACAAAGAAAGCCCAGGTATTATTGTACCTACACCCAAATTAGGGTTCAAAAAGTCGTAGTTTTGTCATACATGGACAGGCATTTATTTCTTGCTTAGCATCCAAACATTGCATTCATTTTACAGTTGAATCTTCATAATACATGTATATATAATTTATATTTTAAAAACATCTCTGAGGTACTAAGAATTGAAACCTCCCTAGATATTTGGTAAAGCTTGCATATATTGACGTAAAAACATTTTAAACACAATTTGGGAGGGGAAGGTTTGTTATAATTTTGATATCTTAATTTTATGATGTTATAGTCATGAAGTAAAAAGTCATTTTTATGGATGTCAATTCAACGTTACTGAAATTAGATGAGCAAAAAGTTGATTTCTTGTGATTTTTTCACACTAGTTTCACATCCCCAGATGCATCATGTGAATTTTTATTTGAAAACTTAGCATGCGAATAATGTTTAATTGTTTAAGGCTTTTTTATTAGCAAATGGAAGTCACTAAAGTAAAGTGTGCTAATGAAAGGTTTGCTTTTACCACTGACTTTAGTAAACCACCCCCCCCCCCCTTTTTTTAGTTTTCTTTTTAGTTTTTGTACATATATTGGATATACAAGACAGTAAAAAGTTATGTACATTTTAATATTTTTTTACCAGTTATTACACATGTGTATCAAGTATTTTTCATTTGATTGATGTTATAGTTTTCTAAAGATTGATATATCAACAGAATAAACCATAAACCTCTACCTTGTTGATTTTTTCTGAAAGAAGAAATTTGTATGCCATCCAGATCTAGATCTTAGAATAAGAAAATTTTAAATTTCATTGTATTCTTAATTACATCAACCACCTTGTGGCTGTTAAGGAAAAAACATGACTGGGGTTATACAAGCTGGTGTTTACAAAACGTGGTTTCTACCTTATGGTCTTTTCTTCATATTCAGTTAACCTGTGATAAGAATTTTGATAATATCAAATTTTGTATGATGTGTTTAGCCTTGTAATCCCTTGTACTAATCAATGCCAATTAACAAAGTTACTAAAATATGTATTTGTTACTTGATCTGTTGGCATTATTCTTGTGCGAGATGCATATTACCCGTTTTACAGTGCATTGCCTTTTTCATTTGTAAATTTTACAAAATGTAAATTTGATTTATTAGTAGTGCATATCGATAATTTTTGATACTACACCAAGTTTATCATTCAGTTTCTTTATTCCTTGAAAAAGAATGTTAAATAATCATTTCTATGGGATATTATCATCCAAAAATTATAAAATATGATTATAATTTACCAGTTTGTTGATAATTTAGTTTAAAATATGACCAGTGTCAATGTATTTTAATACACTCGTGTTATTTTCATATAATCTAACCTTTTTTACTGGTAGTACATCAATTCAAGTTTCTTATCTTTTTGCAAAAGGTTGCCATCACCAATATATAAGCATCTTATCTTTTTCAATGCCACAGAAAAACCAATTAATGTTTGATTCATGCAGGTTTTTTTTATGTTTTTCATTTCAATGTTAAAATGACTTGAATGTACTGTTAACCAATTTAAAGAATGTAAACGACAGCAATATACGTGTTTTGTTTTATCATATGCAAAACTTTAATATTATTAATATTGACTTCATTACTTCTTTTCAATCACAATAAAATAGTTAGTTGTAGATAAACATGTCCATATCAGCTTTCAAGTCATTTATGGAATTACTGTATTATCATAATATATTCACTATAAAATCAGTGAATTGACAATTAAGTGAGGACTAATTATATGTTACTTAAGAATATTACCAACGGAAGCAAAACTTATGGCATAAATTGTATATGATCGACACTCCTTATGAAACGAATGAAATAAATATTGACAAAATCCACGACAAGTATTTTAATTGACATCGTTGAAATTCCAAATAATAAAGCAGTACGATTAGAAGGTAACTTATGAATACTTCGCGTACCCCACACCCCGACCAATGTCATTACGTACTGTACAACCAATGAAGGAGTTGATGAAATTGTTTTTTGAACATGAGCCTGCACCTTAATTAAGGTAAACAAGCAAGCCAAACAGACATTTATTCAAAGAACATGTCGATCTTTAATTTCATGCATATAAAAATCTTATATAGTAATGAGATATCTAATATAATATATGAGAATATCTCGTCATGTCTTTTTCAATAATCCTATATAAGATAATTTATATCTCATATAATATATATTAATATCTTTTATATTATAATTGAAATCTCGTTGCTGTATAAAATATATTATAAAGACGAGATTTTCAAACAAAGGCCCAGAAATGAAGTATCCCTATCCGAAGTCATAGAGAGCTGTAAAAGTATACATACTACTCGTTCAGCCAGACTCTTGTGGCTTGCATGCTACGCCAGTATCAAGCGTTTGGTTGAACTAGACAAAATGATGCATGATAATTACCACGTGACCTTATAATTTAGGCACCATTTAGAAACCAAAAATGGCGCATATGTAATGATTTTACACGGGTTGGGAAATTACATATCATGACAGAACATTAAACATTAATTATTTCAGAACAAATTGTTATTAAATTTAATCTAAATATGCACGAAAATTGAATTTGGACACTTTGATAAGGAAATGACATGTAAATAACGGCATCAAATGAGCTGTCGCCAGCAGTTGGAAAATCAACGTACATGTAGCTGACTCTCACTCATATCAGTAATTTTATTTAAACTTACCAGGGTGCATTTCCAAAAATCAAAACAAATAAGAAACACAAAACATAAACAGTTTATCGTAGTTCCGTTATCGAGCAAGTATTACCACAAGATGACCCTTTAAATACCGGACATTGGTATTCTCTGCCTATAAGTGTCATCTCCATGAGGAAAATGTGCCCAAAATTTTCGCGGTCACATGACGAAATCAATGTTTTCTACCCTCCTACACAAAAGAGTTCCTTGTAATCACCGGAATCGGCTAGTTGCAATTCGACCATGGCCGGGACCAATGCATATATGCTATAATGTGACTAATTCTATACATACATACTTTTGTCTAGTCAACAAACGGCTTGATACTGGCGTAGCATGCGAAGGCCAACAACAGTCTGCTATACTTTACAGCTCTCTATGACTCCTCGGGATAGGGAGACTTCATTTTCTAGTGTTGAAATCTCGTTCCTTTTATAAGATATCTTAATATGAATTTAAGGCAAAGCCTCAGAAGAGCGCAGGCTACATATAAACATTATAACATTATAACTTTATGTTGTCTATATTTTTCTACAAGATTAGCAATAAAAATATTTCACTGACATGAAACATTACTATTCGATAGTAGAAAGATTCAAAATATCCAAAATGGAATAGTTCAATATATACTTCGAATCTTGTTTTTCATCAGTGCAGAGAAAACTTGCGCACATGCCATGATAAATTACGCGTGAACTGTGCCGTCATTTTTGCATCAGTTTTTTGAACGCCCACTGCCTAAAGGTTGCCGTTGCGCTTTGAGAACATACACAGTAATATATTGGACCAGTACATTTTTTACGTTGTGTATGTCTAAATTAAAACTTAGGTAATTTAAAGTGTTTACTGATAACGCATTTAACTCTAGTACAGAAAAATTTCAAATTCTCCGCGTGCTGATAACGGAATTAAACATGGCTGCCTACATGAGGCCCGCGAGACTTTTCCCGCGGGACACAATTTCTTGAAGCCAAGCGGTACTGGAATGTTTGGAATCTATATGCTCACACACGTGTATGGTTAGTAGAGCTTCGCTTCTGCGCGGGCCGAACTGACGCTCTTATAAAGCCAACGAGATTTTTAATTATATAAGATATCTTATATTTCAAATCAAGATGTCTTTAAATATATATGCAGTGAAATTAAGGATAGACTTGCTCTTTGAATAAAATGTTTATGTTGGCTTGCCACTATATTTCATTCTTCCTTGTAAACCGGATGACTTCACTGTCTCGTGGGTTGAAACTCATCAGCCAATTTATCTCCCACTCCTGCAGTTTGTACAGGTCTTGTTAATTGTTGTGCAGAGTCATCACGGTTTGTGATTATTCTGTACACCAGTTTCGCGAACAGACGAGAAAGTGGAACGCTCTAGACATAAGGTAGGTCGTTGATGAAGAGACAGTTCCTTGTAGACTTTTTGGGTCCTCGAGAACTACCTTCTGGGTTCTGTCAGAGGGAAGCTTCTGATCCAGTTGAGCATTGTTCCTTGGATTCCATAGTATTGGAGTTTGCACAGAAGCCTTTGATGTGGGACTTTGTCAAAAGTCTTCAAGAATGTCAAGAAGTACTGCGTCGACTTGGTCGCCATTGTCCGAGACCTCCAGCAATGTCGTTTATGGTCAGGATCAACTGACTCTCCACAGAAATCCAGTGTGGTAAAAAAGATGACTTTATGTATACCCGTATTTAATGATTAAAAAAAACAACCAAACAATGCAACGTAAATGCCTGAAAGCAGTATTTCTAATAATGATTTATTATATGAAGCGATCTGACGTCACCGAATCCAGAAGTATGATGTCACATGGAGGGACTGTTACATAAATGGGTAAGAATTCCGCCAAAAATTACCGTAAAAGGTACCAGAACAGATCGGACGAGATAGACAATTCTACCCCATAGGTCAGAGATTCGGTGGGGAAAAGATTTCTCTGTCCTACCAGGCAAGACAGTCTGCCACGCAATAAAACGTATTCGCGTGATAAACCGGAAGTTGTTAAAAAAGACGTCATTTTGCCAAATAACATTTAACTGTGCAGTCCAATTGGTCAAGAATCTAAATCAATTTTAAAATATTCAGTGATACAAATATTTAACTTAATGTTGTATGAAAACCAGTTAAGATAAGTCTTTTTTCCGGCTAACATTAAACGAAATACAATTAATTTTCTCTTTGTTTCTGGCTTCTGATTGGCCTTATTAATTTTTTTTTCATTCACGATGAAAAAAAGAATCGATAATGGCGCGGAATCCCGATTTATCGTGACGTCACAATAGAAACATTGGCGATGCCGTATGATTTGAAAAATAATCCGTTGTGAAAAAATCAATGGAATCGTAAGTGGACGTATTTCATTTCATATTAGTTAAAAAACAAATTTGGGGGGGGAAAAAAAAAAAATTTTTTTTTAAAAATTTTATTAAAAGGGGCCCAAAAATTTTGGGGGGAAAAGGGGGGGCGGTCTTCTTTTTTTTTCCCCCCCCCGCCCTCGAATTCTTTTTTTCACCATTCAACGTCTTTTTTTTTCCCCCACTCCCCCCCCCCCCGGGGGGTATGAAAGAAATTTTGTTTGCAAACTTTTGTGAGAATTTCGCTACCGGATTTCACACAGTTGCAAACAAAATTTGTTTGCAAAACTAGCGGATTCACACAGTTTGCAAACAAAATTTCTTCATACCCGATGAAAATTAAAAAATAGTGACTTCCAATGCTTAAATATATATATATGAAGGTAGGTGGAATTTTCGATTTTGCGATGATCATTAAGTCAAAATTTCAGCGCATGCGCGTTGAGTTACAAGTTACCTAATTCATTTGTATATGGACGTTTTACAACTTCCGGTTTATCACGTGAATAAGAATCATAACCCGGCTTCGGGTTGGAGATTAACACTTCTCCCATACTTCACAGGATATCCCGTGTTGCGTAGGGAAAGATATCTCTCATATCTTAACACAGGGGGGTGTAAGACAGCTCACACGCGCTGATAATAACGTGAACGTCATCAATACATTGCGGCGTAACTGGCGCGCATTGTAGATGACGTCATCAATTTTGACGCATAACGGACGTTCCTGACGTTAAAAAAAAAAGTGGCGCGATGAAAAAAACTGGAAACCAATAGGAATTTCATCATTTTTTCTAATAAGTATGGAGATAAAGAATCTTACATGGGTCAAGCCTCGGGTTGACCGGCCAAAATCTTTTTCACTCGGGTTGAGATATCCCTTGTCCACTTCCACAACCCCATGTAAGATCTATTATTCTTTTACCCCAAACAGGGGACCATCACAGTTTACCGGTGTGCAGATTTTCTATCATCACCCCTAGGGTAAAGCCAAGCTACACGAATCTTTGCACGTGCTCAATTAATTGTATGACGTCACGACAACAGATCCATGACGGGATATGATTCTTAAAGCTGTCAAACACTTCGGGCAAAGCCTCTTAGAATCTTACCCCTCGGGCTTGAGATTCTCCTGTCTCACCCCAAAAGGGGGTTGAAAGATTCTATTAATCTTACCCAAAAGGGTCACTACCTTTCCGAGCAAAACAATTAAACATTAATAACATAAGAAAAAATTACCGATGGCTTAAGATGAGCGTTACAGCACCAAATATATGGCAAGATTCCTGCGTAAAATATTGCATTACAGCGGAAGAGCATTTCGCTGTTTTTTGCCCGTCTGGGCGCAGTGATTGTCAACTAAACGTTGACGGTTATTTAGGGACGATGACGGGAAACAAAGACAGCCCCGCGTTATGAAAATTAACATTTTATTTATTTAAATCAAATTGATAGAAGATGATTATTTCGTGTAGTATTAAACGGTTAAGTTAAAACTTTTGCGACTTACAAGAATTATGAATCTCATTTTACATTCCCAATTAAAAATCAAAACCGTTTTGAAAAAATGAGGGCCTTTAAAGGGAAAATTCAGTACATTAAAATTTGCCTCATATAATCTGTAACAAACCAATTCTATGAAGTCAGATTAGTTAGTTTTATTTTGATATTCTAGAAAAAGCCCATTTGCTGCAATGTGTGTGAAATGCTCAAACTCGGTTGCTGTCCGCCATTGCACAGTGGTCGGACGCCTACACAATATGCCGAACCCTGGCCTTGTCAGTTGGAGTAAAGCAACTTTTGTTCTGGATCTTTCTGAAAATCCGCTCTAAGAGTGTGTATTTACCATTATTAGGTGCAGGGCTCCGGTCTAAAATAACAATTTCATCAACTCCTCGTGCCGTGTTATGCGCATTGGCAGTTTTTTTTTAACTGGTGTACATGGGCTCGGATGTGGGTACAGCGTACATATTGTACCACTCCTTTCTACATCATTGGAAATTTCAACTGGTATCAATTTAAAATACTTTACAAATGTCATAGGATTTTGTCAAATTTTTTTTATAATCTTTCATAAGGAATGATAGAACCATATACATTTATTTTATATTTTTGGTTCGTGGTTATGTATCAGCATTTAATTGTCCCTAAAGTTAAAAATACTTACAATACTGAATTCTTATTCGTCTCTACCTTCCTATTATAGCACATCCTATTAGCCTAGTTTCCGCTATATTTCCCTGTTTCATCAGGACATAAATTTTGGTCAATAATTGGCCAATTCTCTCATCAAGCAATCAGATAAATTATTTTCTCTTTAAGTAAGATATACGTCACTGATTAATAGGAACCACTTATTTAAAACAATTCATTTATTAAATGATATGTCCATTCATACTCTTGATTATATATATATACACTTACTGTTGGCTAGACATTCGTGGTTCAGTTCCTTGTGATTATACAGTAGCATGAAAAATCATTCATAAATGGGACTTGGTCGTTAGATTTGCTTTAACACAAGTTTGTTAACCCTTTAACAATTTTTTGCTTACGCCTCGCCCGATACAAGTTTATTCTATACCCAATTATGGCAAGCCAATTGAACATTTATTGAAGAAGCAATGTCTTTCCCGTATTTAATCGAATTAATAAGATTATCTATACAGTATATATGATATCTCATAACAATATTAAATATGAATCTTATATATGTATATAAAGATTCATTATATATTTAAGATATCTTATTTAATTTTCTATATAAGATATCTTTATATCGTATATAAGATATGTTATTAATATATAAGATATCTTTTATAATTGAAATCTTCGTTGCCATATAAGATTTATCTTATTAGAAATGAGATTTCGTAGCATTTAAAACCCAAAAACTAATTTTTCTCCTGAGCATCATTCGGACACTTCGGGACACATTTTAAATCGTTTTCGCAAATGACAGAGATACACTTGAAAGCGAGATTTCAACCGCTGTTTTGGTTTTCATTCAACGGTATTGGAAAACACATAGAAGCAGTTAATTCCCATCACTCTAGTTGTCAATATTCGTACATGGCTTACAATAAATATACATGCATACTTTTGTCTAGTTTCAACGAAACGCTTGATACTGGCATAGCCATGCAAAGCCAACAAGAGTCTGGTGAACTTTAGTAGTAGTATACTTTAAGTTCTCTATGACTTCGGTATGGAGACTATTCTGGGCCCTTTGTTGAAATCTCGTTCCTTATAAAATTATCTTAAAAGCAACGAGGATTCAATAAATATCTATATATATTGTATAAGATATTCCTTATATAGATAACTTAAATGAGATATCTTATATACCGATATAAGATATCTTAATGAATTAATTAAAAAAAACATGAGATATCTTATATATATATATCTTATAAAAGGGGGTTTTTAATTATAAGATATATTATTATGAGATAATCTCATATACTATTTAAGATATCTTTAAATTTCAATCAAGATATCTTATATAATGCGCTGAAATTAAGGATCGACTATTGCTTTTTGAATAAATTGTCATGATGGCCGTTGTCTGCCATAAAAAAAAAAAAAAACCCCCCCAATTAATTTTTTTCAGGTAATAAGGGTCCCACTTACAAACTGTGTAACTAATAAATCTTGTATATACAAGCTTATATTTGGTATTTCGATATATCTTTTACGTTACAACTTAATATCTGGTAGTTGTTTGTTTGTTGTTGATTAGATTAACGTCCTGATTAACAGCTATGGTCAGTTAAGGACGGCCTCCCATGTATGCAGTGTTTTGCGTGTATGTTGTGCGAGGTGCGTGTTTTGCGAGACTGCGGTATATTAATTATTGTGTCTTCTTGTATAGTGGAACTCTTGTCCTTTTAATAGTGCTATATCACTGAACCATCTGCCGAAGACTCCAAGCAACACACCCCACCCGGTCACATGTATAACTGACAATGGGCGAACCATTCGTCCCAATTCCCGTTATGCTGAGCACTAAAGCAGACAGAAAGAAACTACCACTTTTTAGACTTTGGTGTGTCTCCGGCCCAGGGACAAAACCAGATCCTTCCCACAGGGGCGAGCGCCCAACTAAAAGCCAAAAGTGAGGTGTGTCAAGGAGACGTTAGGGAAATAAAGTAATAGGAGAAAGAAAAGATTAATCCTAACTTTATTCGCCTCTTACGATTCATGCAATAGGGTAGCAGGTACAATACCTAACGCCCTTACCCTGCAGGCGCAATATCTGGTAGTGAAGTATCTTGTATGTACTGATTAGTATTTGTACGTACAAGATAATAGAATTATATAGTGGCCCTAGGCCTAATACACCGTCGTAGTAATTAAGACTTATCGAAGTTATCTGAATTGTAATTGTAAGAAAATCTTTCACCGAAAAAAAGAAATGAAAATATTTTAGGTGGGTCCAACTTAAATACACCGACTTTCCGATGTCCGCTTTTCTTCTTAACTCTTTGGCGAACCCAGTTTTAAAGACTGTATGTGCTTCAAATAATAATTTTCTTATGTAAAAGTTATTGTTGTAACGCGGATCGCTGACGCCACTGAAGTGTGCGGAACGCCGGTCATTGTGTGCGTGCCGTGAATGCCGTCTTCATTCTTATGTTTCGTGAATAAACTCATTGATATTCTGTACAATATTTATGTTTTACTTTCTTAAATTGTATGCATATACCCTTTAAAACAGTATACTTACTGTTACAAAGATATCAACATACTTGGAATTTAAACTTTTTCGCAGCTTATACATATATATTCACATTTGCTTTTGCCACTTCTACTACATAAACTACATATAACAAACGTAAGTTTATATGACTGTATAAACTGACCACCCAAAAACGTGACCATTTATACGTCACTAATGTTGACGTTGGTGACGTCAAACTGATCATCGTCAAAATGGATTTCCATCTTGTGGATTAATCGTCGACTGATAAACGGTTTTTCCGGGTCTAGCTTAAACCATAATGCAGAGACCCTAAAATTAGTGGAAATGTAAATATAAACCATTAAACTATCTTCCCTATGGCATATATGGTCTAATATAGGAGCCAGAACTTTGCAGACAAATCATCTCATAATGCGCTAGCGCGCATTATGAAGATTGTCTGCAAAGCTCCTGGCCATCTATATAGACCATGCGATTGCCATAGGAAGAATAGTTTAATGCTTCAACATTTGTCTTCGCTTGTCAGTTGTCACACTACAATACACAACCAAGCAGAAGCTGGAATATATTATGAATAACTGACAATCCAAAACGGACTTTGTTTGACGGTGGAGACACATCGCTAACTGCAAAAATGGCCGCCTCCATCTTGTGCATGAAACAGATTGTTGATAAACAGGTTTCTGGTTCTAACCGCAAACACGTTTAAGGCAGAGACCCCCAAAAGAGTTAAAAATTTAAAATTAGTATTTTAAACTATCTTTTAACCAACATTGCCTGCAACTTTACAAAGACCATGGACTACATAAAAAGAATATAGTTGTGATTTTAAATCAATTTTCATTAACACACATTACGAACTATTGTCGTCATAGCTACATTGACATCATAATAGTATTTATCATAATTGTCATATTACATGAGCCCTAATTATTGAAAAAAGATTTAACTAAAATGACAGTTAATATCGCTTGCCTTCAGCTTTAAACACACTAAAAAACACATTTAAAACAGCATTAATCAGAATTTAATTTAAGAAATCAAATTATTTAAAAGAATTAAAAGAAAATCTTTGTAATTTGTTAATTATCAAAAATTCAGCAAAACCAAGCAGCAGTTACGTTATGCATTCACGGATAATGGATATCAGTTTCTGATTTAGTAAGGATTTTCCGCCTAACTTTATTGCTTTGAATAAGCGATAATAAATCATTATAGACACTTTACGATGCGCGTGAGTTTAAATCATTAAACGCATCTGTATCAAAGCAAAACGAAAAGGCTCAGTTCAGCATCCTCTATTGTTTTGATGCAAGGCATTTGTCTCTTGTCATTCCAGTTGTCAATTCAACAATTGCAAAAACTCATCTGTGCAAACCTCGAGGCGGACATTCTGAAGTGAATCACTTGCGACTTCGTCTATGGTTTCCAAAAGTACACGGGAGTGGAAGAGCGGTCAAAGTATTCATGATTTTCAGTGTTGATAGTATAGTTACGTCTTGATCCATGAGGTATATTAAGGTTCGGCTGGCTTCTAATTCGTGAGAGTTTCGAATTCAGGACAATATAATCCAATTGCTCTTGAATGATAGTAAAAAACAAAAAACGGATGCATTACCTATGAAGAGGATTTGCTGTATCGAACATTACCGCTACTCTCTCATGACTCGAAAATTTGTTTCTCCAAAAGTCAGTAAATGTAAAGCGGCAAAGTGCCCCCAATAAACGTTCGATTCCGTTTGGATTGGCACTTGATCTGCCTGTAATTGTAACTCCGTATGCCTGCCATCTCATCACCGTGATGCATTCTTAAACTGACCTGTAAGTCTTTCACTAAAACATTCTCAGTGCCAGCATCTCCTCTTACTAGGTGCGGAACCCTTCACCAACTGACGATTGAACTTTAGATACAAATTGCAATAAGCTTTGGATTGTTGTTCGGAAAGCCCGCTCTTAACCATACTATTTTGCTTGAAAAACCATTCTATAGCTCCATTGAATCGCTATTCCAAATGGTTTAAGCTATTCGTATCCATCAATATGTATGAGATAATTAGAACCTTTACTACAGTATAATCTGCGTCTGTTAAAACAAACGTCTTGATCTCCATTCACCTCCTTCTGCTCCAATGATACTAAACATGTCCTCACGGTATTCTGAGTTGCACGTATCCCATGTACAACATTCAGAACCTCCACCATTGCTTTGTAGCCTAGATACGAACCCTCTCGGTGCAGATTATAATGTTTTATTATCTCTTGCAATTTGGTCTCTCACATGCGTGTCTCCTTAATCCAAGTCTTAACTTGATTCGTTTCACTGCTGACACGCTGATGACAACTCCATGAACAAGCATAAGAAACGCCGCATATTTCCCGTGAATATACACTAAGTCCAAAGTATACCTGACAAGGTCATCGTTGGACTGCATTATCTCCGGGTATGAAACGGCCTCTGATTGCACAAAGCAAACTCAAGCAATATCAGGAAACTTGAAAACAAAGATATGATATATTTTCAACACTTAAATAGATAGGTATAAACCTCAGGAGTGCAAGCAGAAATAAACTTTGCAATGTGCGTTACAAACATCAATTACCCATTACAATATCCTTATCAGATTATTTAAAAAACAATAACTCG
>SAYR01063193.1:646424-687731 GCA_004382745.1 Argopecten irradians irradians | reverse complement strand
ATCCTGGTAAGATTAAAGCCTCGAATGTGTTCGAAGCGGGATCAAGACTTACAGTCAAATGGACTGAGGAATATAAAAAAACAGAACTTAGGCCATTGGCAATGCAAACAACAAAAAACAGTGCGAGAATTGACATTCACACATGGTATTGTAAAATAGATCCAAATCACCATTACAAAGCAGCTGGAAAACACAGGAAACAAATATGGCATATTAAAAAACAAGCTGAAAAAAAAAATACGCCGTAAACTGACGGATCGCAAGAAATTCAAAAGTGCTACCGCTGATCAGGAGATGTACCGAAGTGAAGTCACTACCCGATTTATTCCAACTACAAGACGTCGACCAGTGCAGGCCATCTCAACTCCCTCGTCGGGCATGCCTTAGAATCAACTTAACTCTCCCCAAAAAAACAAACCACAGTAGCCCAGAACCTTCGGAAAATGTCACAAACACCATAGCGAGTCAACCCGGATTAAACCCGCAAAACCTACTCATCAATTGTTGAAAATAAACCCTCAAAAACAGAAAGATATTGGTTCAAACTCCGAACGCGACGTCAACCATAAGCCTCTACAATTTTCCAGTCGTCGTGTGTAAATCTTTCGGTTTAAGTCGGTTCGCTTCCAGAACCAAATAAGAAATGGAAACTCCGTTGGATTTACAACATACCAAAGAAGAACGAAACACGCCAGATACTTGATGTTATATGGTATAATACAAAAACAACTTCCCAGATAAATTGTATGAGGAAAATTTTTCTTAAGAAAAAACGTTACCTGTTAACGTATTTTTCTATCGATATTTCGAAAAGCGTTTAGAACGAACCGGCCCGCGTCACTCAATAAACTTCATTGAATAATTGAAAACACACCTTTGAAAATCCCTATTTCTGGCCGGAAGGTGATCCTATCCGACAGTGTCTCCCTAAATCAGTTTTTATCCAATGAACAAACACGACCATGAGTAGCCACTAAATATTTTTTGTTGGATACATGAAAGAGTGGTGTTCATGCTGCGCGCCCATACCTCTCTATCCTCAAATGTCGTTAAGAAAACAGGACGATATGAATTTGTGGACTATCCGACATGTGGTGTGAGAGAATATAGATATGCTCATTTTTTCGAACTAACTTTTAGTCAAATGTGGTTATTTGCAAGCTTTAGTAAAACTTGTTTTTGCAAATTGAACACATTTCGATATAAATATTATCGGTAGACATAATAGAGGAGGCTGTTTGTCAGCTTTACAAATTCCATTAATATATTCAAAGAAATTTTAAACCGATATTAGTCAAGTATAGTTGTGGTGGTGAAATATCAACAATCTGATATTAGATAAATATGATTAATGTTTTTTGTGGTATACATGCCTTCACCAATACCCAACAATCTTAGATGTTTTTATAAGAGGAACTCGCTGTGATTATATAGATCTCTAGTTTCCCCGTTTTACTACATCGCAAAGGTAAAAATATTCGTAATTGGTGATGCCTTAAATGTAAAATCAGTTCGTTCCAAGGTACCATTCCAACCCTAATAAAGTAAGGATGTATATTATGATTTGTCTACAGAGAAATAATGTTAAGTTCGATAAACGCCAAGTTGACTGTAAAGTTCCTGATATTATAACTCCTGTCCTGTCACGGGCAATTGTACGATGATTGACACAATTAATCACTTGTAGAAAACAAGTAATGTTGATTTAGTTAAGAAATCTTGGAGAGTCACTAAGACGAAAGTGATGCGAAATATGTCTGAACACCTTCTGGTTTTTGTGGTCTTTATACCCAATTACCAAGAGTCTCCACCAAAAAAGGTCAACTTAACAAAGAAATTTTTAAGATACAACTGGCGCAACAAGCAGCAAAGAATGAGTAAAAACAAAAGATAAAATAGTTTATTACGGTTCTTCTCTAATTCCAGGTAATTTTCCCCAGAAAACAACGCTCAAACATCAAGATATTGATTATTTTATTTTACGAAAGTTTGAAAATCGGTTCTCTACTAGCATCAAAGAAGATCATTCCGAAACGGTAAATGTCAAGAGCCATTTGAAACCCATTGGAGTGACGATTTGACAAGTGATCAAACAGAGCTTGTGCTTCGTAAAAGACAACGTTGGAAAGCTAAGGGTAAATCGGTAAAGGATAATCGAATGTTTATATTTTGATGTAGATACAAATCTTAGTAAAGTATGTTTAGAAAAGTAGTTTGAGATGTGTTGCCTTGATAAACGGAAACAATGAGACGAGTTTCAATCTTGAGAAAATTGGATCAATCAGCCCCCAAGTCGAAGTCCAAGCTCTGTTTATAGGGCAATTATACAAAAATAAATATAAAACCCAAATTGGTATAAACAGAACTCAAGTAACAACGACAAGCTTTAGTGATCTCAAAAGCAATAGCAAACAGCATGCGGGTTCTCATTTCAGAGCGTCTTTCCTAAATATAAACCTAATGAATGTTCGACACGGAAATTTTCAAACCATATTTAATTCATGTAACAAGATATGTCTGTAAAAGGTGAAACACACGACAAAGATTTATGTATCTAGACAGAAAGAATCGGTTTAAAGAGGTTTCTGAATATTTGCAAGTGTCCTTAAGGAAACAACGTCTGTCTCGGATTCAGAAATGAGCCTTGCGTATAATGAGCATGTAAAATACTGCAACAATCTATGTAAAACAAATTACGGTTTTTTCTAACTTAATTGGTAAGTACGAATATATTACCACTAATCGTGGAAAGTTGTACAATAGTCACTTTATATAAAGGTAACCGGAAAACGCCCAAAGACGACCCTAACAGTTTATAAGATGGTATTCATTAATTCCAATATTTTTCAAAATATTTGAGTCACTTTTGATG
Source organism: Argopecten irradians irradians (assembly GCA_004382745.1). Lineage (NCBI taxonomy): Eukaryota > Metazoa > Mollusca > Bivalvia > Pectinida > Pectinidae > Argopecten > Argopecten irradians. The sequence goes on along the minus strand of SAYR01063193.1, from coordinate 684,859 downwards.
CTTCCGTTTGAGTACCAGATTTTAGAATCACGGGACATTTCACAATAGACATTGCAATCAGCATATGTAAAAAACTGGTAGATAGAATATCTATGCACCTCTTTTAACCTGCAGTGGAATAGAGAGAATGAGTTAATAAAGTAATGGATATATATAATCGTTAAATAGAGTAAATATATTTGAACTAGCCAGTCGAGACATGAGATACTATGTCATACAGAATGTATATTCAAGGTAAATGAAACCTCTCGCATAGCATGTGGACACTCAGTCTCTTTTGTTCATGATATAGGATTGATAATTATGAGGGCCGTTATCAATCCCAGTTTGTACTTAGCGGTGGTACAGTGATGAGACAAGATCCTAGAAGAGTGCCACTCTAAGTATAATATATAATGATATTACTAAATTTGTTAATACAACTTGGGGAGGCGTAGCAGTGGAGGTAGTTGGGCCTAAGCGATCTTATATCAACTTTAGTATAAAGTAAAACCACGATCTTGTAACTAGCCAGTGTCACACACTGTCGCTCCTTCGCGTCAGGTTAATTACAGATGTGATGGTATGGTTTCTTTTTAAGTAATATAGGCGTGGTGACACTAGTTAGTTCGACAAACAGAAGGTACGTTCTGGATAAACTATATAATGTATAGTAAGAACTTGACAAGTGCAGTGTACGTTCCTGGAGTGCTATATACCATGTATCAGTAAAAACATCAGGATACAGCCATTGACAACGGTCTACTCACACTATAGAAATTCCTTTACAGAATGATTAGCTCACTGCCTAGAGAACCTGAACAATCATTGTCAAACAACATAGCACCCATTCAGGTCACATTTTTACAAAGTAAAGAAAGAATCTTTTTTAAAAGATATGGTCGTCTGTTAGACTATCAAAATATCCCCATAATCCTGAGTTAATTCATCAGGCCAGGAAAATACTTTGAACTCAAGAAGGCGATAACTTACTTGCTTGGAATTTGTGTAAGAACAGTTTTTCTTATTTATTGTTCTCCATAAGATTTGTCAGATGGGCATTTTGACCTTATTTAATTGTCAGTTACACTTTCCAGGGAAACTTCAGCCTCGGAGACCAAAAACTCTCTTGGTGAACTTAATCCAGCAAGCCCACATGTTTATCTTCTTCCGGGCTCAAGCACTCAAACTTTTGAGTTTGATGCTTGCAATTTTAATTAGTTTTTCCCTCTGATCAAATTTGGATCCCCGGCCCCTGATGGTAAAAACTTTTAACATATGCCAGTACTAATTACAGACCTTATGGTTAGACATTTTTTTATTTACATTATCTAATTCGCATCAGATATACAATATATCATGACTACTCTTAGATCATCTCACTGTTCTTGAGCCTATTTACCTCAAGTCTACTTTTCATAATTGCTTAGAGTCACAATCTTGAACGTTCACACGAATAGATCGGAGATACAAGACATCGGACAATGCAGGCATTTCAGAATATTTCAGATATATGGTGGGAATAATCAGCAGTAACTTCATGAATATTGTAGTGGTGCAGAAAAATCAAACAGAACTTCAAAAATAATCGCTAAAACTTCGGTGAGAAACAATCAACAGAGACTATCAAAAGATATAAGTGTAAAATTGGTAAGAAAAATCACCAGCCTTCAGAATAAATGTAAATGGGTAAGAAAAATAATCAGAACTTTTTCAGAATATTGTAGCATGGTGAAAAGTTCAATCAGAACTTCAGAATATTGTAAAATGGTGAGTAAAATCAACAGAAACTTAGAATAAATATAAAATCGGTAAGAAAAATCAACAGGAGGGCTTTCAGAATAAGATGTAAAATGGTAAGAAAATGGCAACGGAGAACCTTCAGATAATGGTAAATTGGTGAGGATGTACAGGTGAGGTAGTAAAGGTGGTCTAGCTTTAATTGATATGAATTCTGAAGTTATCTGGTTTGAGTTTTACCCCCCATTCCTGACAAATATTCTGAAGTTCCGTTGACCTTTTTTCCTCACCATTCTACATATTCTGGAAGTTCTGTTGACTTTTTTCCCTGGGATTTTAAGAAATGGCCCATTTGGCGGCCATTTTGAAATTGCGTCTTTTTTCGCTTCAAGTAGAGCCACAGATTTTACCATTTTTTACTGAAATTGTTTTTACTTAAATCATCACTGCGCCAGCATTTTTAGCTGTATTTAGCTCATTTTTGCTGCAAATCGTTACTAGGTTCGTAGTAATTGAAATATTGAGCATTAATATGTGAAACGATACATTTTTGTGACTTTATTTTTACATTTAATGGTAATTTGGGCACTTTTAGTTTTTACTCTAAAATACTGAAAAATAACAAAAATTCAAATGGGGCAAAAAAGTAAGCACACGGACCCCCAAATTTTCTTCCTGATTTAGAAAGAACAACCGTTTCCCTATTGATATGCAAAATATTAACAAAAGTTTAATACCAAAACTTTTTCTATAAAGGGTTAAATTTGGCAAAAATGGCTGAAAATGGTGCATTTTGTAGCACAAAATTAAGGAGTAGGGGTAGCATATATTGTTATTCTGAGAAAAAATATTAGTCTAATTGATCAAAACTGGTATATTTTTGAAGAAGACTATTAGAAAATGAATTCTACAAGCATTCATACATATCAAACACCTCATTAGGAAATTATGGCTTTAATTTCTATCTTATATGGTCAAAACGGCAAAATTCCCATAAAATCCAATATTTTGTCAACTAGATATCTTTGAGTGACAAAAGCTCAAAAACGAGCACACGGACATATGTTTATTCTTCCATTTTCTTTTATGGTATGAACTCCTTTTTCCAAAAATCTATATGAGAAAAAAAGTTTAATACAAGAAAATTTTGACTTCTCAGAGGTGTACATCCTTAATTTCATGGATGGCCCCGGAAAACAGCTAATTTTCAATGTCCGATACGGTTCCGATACGGCTTTGCAACGGTGTGTCTACGGGTCTTCACGGATATACTATAGGTACTCAACGTCGTGGGACATTTGATAACATAAGTGAAACATACAATATATTGTTAAGGTACACGGACAAACTGACACTAAATCGTTTCCCTAAGTAACACAATACTGAAATCTAAACACTGGGAAAGTACATCAACATGTCCTACCAAATACGTCGTCGCCAACAATGTTAAGATAGCGTAGTGGCTTCCCATTTTGGATCTTACAACGATGCCAAATAATCCATTTTCGAAGTCCTTCTTCAATTGATTCTGGTTACCGATCAGTTCATCAAAGTACCACGTTGAGAACCAACATTAAACAACTTGAATTCGAAATTAGCACCACTAAATGATACCCTTTATAGTTGTAATTTAGGTATCATCTTGTTTGCCATCTAGAACACCAAACTAATACGGGAACTGTAATTTGATTGCAAATCTAGCTTCAATATACATATTGCAACTGTTCGGGTTCAGAAAAGTACGAATATTACCACAAGCATTCAAAATAATAATGTATACAAACTGGACACCATTTATTATCGTGGGGTAAGAATCTTTTGCAGTCAAGTAATGTAACTGTCGGCACAATACAAAGTGTACTTCATAGCTCTTAAAAAAATGACATGTACCTATTATAGATATGTATATTTAACTGGAATCTAAGCACAAATACCACGGAAGAGTCTTCAGAAAAGTCATTCCTCTTCTCTGTTTCCAGTCACTTTTTTCAACTCGAACATTTTTGACTGCATCAATACATATATATTGGTCATCTCTACGCCATGACACATCACTACAATGGGCCCTATAAATAAGATACCTCTAGTTTTGTACTTGCCTATCTTGTGACTGCATAAGTAACGAGGTATATCGTAATATTCCGTATTTTATCGTGATTTAACGTGGTTTACCGTTGCCATCCTTGACAATCCTGATTGATTCTGACCTATCCGTAATGCAACGTAACTGAATCGTATTACAAACCGTTGAATACTTGATACGTGCGGGTTAATACGGTTGTAATAGGGACTAACACGGTTCATTGCAAAACGGTTAAGTAGGGACAAACCACGATTGTTTGAACCGTACCTAAATTTTGAACATTTGCCACGGATCTAAAAATACTTCCAAGTGTTACTACGTAAGACAATGGCCGCTATACGGAAATCTGCGGACCATTGTACAGAATACTACGAATGATGCCGGTGTAACGTTGAAAATTGACCTCGGGTCAGTTTTCAACGTTGAAAACGGACCCCGAATGCCGTTGAAAATTGAACATGCCATTGAAAATTGACATTGTCTATGGTCAATTCTCAACGGCAGGTCTGTTGAAAAATGACCGTAGAAAAATGACCTTGGCAAACTATCAACGGATGGTCTGTTGAAATATGACCCTAGTACATTCACATATATAACTGTTGCACAAACATAATTCTCGAATTCTGTTATCGCCATTCCTAATGAAAGCGACCCTTCTGTGCTGGTATTTAAATTACGTAATCACCTCGATTTGAATTGAAATTTGGTATTGTTATCATCGTAACAAATACCTCATTTAAATATTTTGTACATCGTAGTAAATAAAAAGGAATTGTTGTTTTCAACTGCATGCAAAGTTTGTCCTATGTGGTGTTCACTTCCTAGTACCAGTGGATAGTGTTACAAAACTATAATTATGGGATATTATTAATTTGTTTCTTAATGATTTTTTATGATTATATTTTCGACGATTTTACGTTTGTCAGATATTCAGTAATTGTTAATATATATTTATTCCCTGCAACACAAGACTGCATGTATTATATATCTGCGTATGGATCAGTTATGTTCTGCGTATGGTTGTGTTGTGTTGTTTTGTGGTTGTGTGTTTTTGTGTTGTGTTGTTTTGCGGTTGTGTGTTTTTGTGTTGTGTGTTGTTTGTTTGTGTTGTTGTTGTGTGTTGTTTTGTTGTTGTATGATGTTGTGTTATGTTGTGTTGTGTGATGTTGTGTTGTGTAGTGTTTTTGAGTGTTGTTGTTGGATGTTGTTGTATTGTTGTTGTGTGTTGTGGTGTGATTGTGTTGTGAGTTGTTGTGTTGTGTGATGTTTTGTTGTGATGTTGCGTCGTGTTGTTGTTTAATGTTGTCTTGTGTTGTGTTTTGATTAGTGTGATGCGTTGTTGTGTTGTGTGATGTTATGTTGTATGATGTTATATTTTTTGATGTTTTGTTGTGTGATGTGATGTGTTGTTGGTTGGTGTTGTGTTGTTATGTTGTTGGTGTGTTGCTGTGCTGTGTGATGCCGTGTGGTTTCGTGGTGTTGTATTGTTGTGTAAAAACGAGTTCTTTATGGGGTCACTTTTCAACGGGGTCTATTTTCAACGGGTCGGTGTAAAAAATGCGCTGAAAGCTCAGTTTTCAACGGTTTTCGGGGTCATTTTTCAACGTTGAAAATGACCCGAGGTCAGTTTTCAACGGGGATCCATTTTCAACGTTACACCGGATTATATCCTTAGTTAATCCGGCGAGGTGATGCGTGAATGTGTGACCGGGGCTTTACGCTCGTTACCTGGCTCACCTCGTGCAGGTCGTGTCGAACGTCAGTCGCGTGATACGATAAGGAATCCAACAAAACCCGAAGTCACAAAATATGGCGGTGATTGAAGGCGCTTTATTCAAAACCAGGAATGTAGGATCCCTAGATATCGGCTCTCTTATAGGCCGACGTATATGCTTTTGGAAGCTAAACCATCAAGTTAAATGTCAATGTTCAAATATCTTATGTTTAAGTGATATGTCGTTAAAATTAGGATGCAATATAACTTTTAAATAAAAAAACAGTTATAGTCGAGTATAGGGTTAGGAGTCGTTTTCTTCTTATACGTGTGTGTAGTACATAGAAATATCTGTATTTGAATCTCTTGACATATAATTGACGTATAATTCTGAAATCAACTTTCGGACATGAGTATTTAATGGGTTTACGATATATATTGTGGAATTATCACTTATAACTAATACATTAACGAAATATGAAATTCCTTAAGAAAAAGCAAGCTTCAGAAACGGAGACAGCATTCAGGAACAGAAGCCGATAAATACTACATGGATATCCGCACGGAATTATCTTAAAATAATTTTGTTTTAAAATTGCATCTTACAAATGTGTTTGAACTAAAAGCATTGCAAAATATTGAAATAAAGGATTTTAATTTCACTTACCGTCATTTTCAGTCTCTCTGTGGTGAAGATGACTAGTTCAGCAGGGGCGTAGGAAGCGGGGGTGGGGGCAACTGCCCCCCCCCCCGTTCCCCAGGACGGGGGGGGGGGGCAAACATGTCTTTTTGCCCCCCCCCCATTTTCGCCGACTGAAATTTTCTAAAAAAGCTTATTTGAAAGAAAAAAGGGTCCTCCTGCACATTTTTCGTACTTCATTCTAGAAAATTTTCCGCTGCGCGGCGCATTTCCTAAAAGGTTCAAGCACATAATGTCAAACCTTAAATTGTAAAAATTAAATACACACAAACTAGACTAAAAATGTCCATCAAGGGATTCCCACTATGTACTATTTAAAAAAATGTCTCTTAAAAGATCAATTTGTTTATATGTCTTAGCGAGACAATTAATGTGCCGATGGTGTGAAGCCGGTATATTCAGATCGAGTAGGGTTCCATAATGTTATGACGACACAATTATCATTTCTAAATGCAGGTAGCTTTAAATCGAAAAATTACCATGTTAAGAACGCTTTATAATCATTAAACTTTATCGTAAAACTCATCTCAGCCATTCTAAATCGTAGTTTTTTTTCCCGGGGGAGACCCCCGGACCCCCCAAACACCAAATTCTCGCGCCTTTGGGCGCTCGCAAATTCATCAAAATGCATCGTTAAACTCATTTAAGCCATTCTAAATTGTAATTTTTTCCCGGGGGAGACCCCCGGACCCCCCAAACACCAAATGTCTCGCGCTTTCTTGCGATCGCAAAATCATCAAAATACATAAAACTCATCCCGGGGGTCACACTCAGACCCCTAATAAAACACCAAAATCTTGCGCCTTCAAAATTTGGTCAATTTGCGTATTCGTTTATTTCCTTTTAGCGACCCCACTGTCTATAAATGTGTACAAGGATTAAATGTAGTGATATATGAAAAATGTACATAAAGCATATATTATATGGTTGGGAGTTGAATTAATCTCCTCCTGTAGGTGTGGCGGGGGGGGAGGGGGGTTTACAAAATATTGAGGACCTTTGCCCCCCATGACGTTTCATCTTCCTACGCCACTGTTCATCATTCTGTATAAGAAAATCTCTAGAATACGATTTCTCCATGACGGTCAGTTAACAAGAATTGAAATAAATTGAACGTGGTAAATAATGAAAGGTAAATTTCAGATCGATGACAATGGTTGTTCGAAATAGCGAATACTGTTCATTAATAGGTGCAATGTTGGCCTGAATTAGTCTGGCGAAAACGTTATAAACATTATAAAGTGAACATGGGATTCTGACACATGCTTATAGATAAAAGAAGATATCTACATGTATACAATACATAAGTTGACGTAAGAAAATTCAATATTCAGCTAATTATACGTTTTGTGGATTGTGCTCGCTAAAACGTTTGTAATCAATTCATTTTCGTTGATTCAAAAGTTTAATTAGTCGAATGACTTTTATCATGAAAGAAAGAAATTTGAATTTTTAAACAGAACTTAGTCGAAATTACAAGGCACGTGTGGATTTCAAAAGGAATATTACTAATGAGCAACTTAATTACAAAACAATCGTTAAAATGGGATTAATTCTTTAATTCAGCTGTTTGTTCTTTATGACTGGTCAGCGCTATTTCTGGTTTGATTCAGGTTTCTATGAGCTAATTAATTTAATTGGCCGACATAATACGTCCCTTTCGCGTGGTTTCCTATTGGCCTCGTTAGCGAGTGATTCGTTTGTTTGATTAATTAACGTAATATTTACAGCTAGGGTCATGTAAGGACGGCCTCCAGTGTATGTGGTGTGCTTTGGGAGACTGTGATACATAGTAAATAAATAAAATGAATTTAAATAAATGTTGTGTCTTTTTATAGTGCTATTCTTGGATTCACAATTATAACACCATGTAGTCATTAAAGATCGCTCTAATTTGATTTGTTTTTCTTTGTATTTTACATTACAACGAAATTAACTCGGTAGATAGACAATTTTAGATAATTCTTAATAAGTTAGAGATGTCATGAAAACAGGATTACACGAATTCGAATTTAATAACCCCGAAGTCAGCATAAAAATATCTGTAAAAAATCTACAGATTATTTATAAACATTTGATTCTATTTTTCTACTAGCCGTGAACATTCCGATAATTCTAACATGTGTTGTCCGTGATAAAGAGTAATCAAAGTCCCCGGACAAAACCATAGAACTATCTACACGACGGATTTTCTTCTCTTTATTCCCAACGTCCTGTGGTATAAAGGAATAAATGTTTGTTTATTTTAAAATTCTTTAATGCATAAGATACTATAAATATTGAATAATGTGATAAAATTAATGTCTTTTCCTAATATGTTCTAGGCAGTTTATTGGTAGTCTGCATTCACCGCCTCTTAATAATTCATGTATTGAATGGCTCTTATTATTGAAATTATATGATCTAAATGCAAGGTCCATGATATATAACTGTTTTAATCTGATGCATTGTATTTTAATGTAATAGAGTTTGAGACGTTATTAAAATAATATAGATAACAAAAATTAAATCATTGTTTTTATGGAATAAATACCTGCCTAGATTACCTCGTTTAAAGACAATCGGTACCTATGTAAACAACTCTATTGCTGGCATATGGTCACTTTGAAATCCGTTATCAAAACAAATCGACGAGCGTTAAACTCACACGTCAATCTGTCACGGGTCAACTGTCACACACGTGGGTTCGAATTCGACAGCGGTCAGTTTTGGACACTGAGGGAAAGTGACAATTTCTGATTTGCTCCATGTCATGATCTCTTAAATGGTCAAATGGTTGTATAAAACCCACGAACCCCAAGTCATTCCCATCACAATCATCTATAGATTTCCAACAATACATACTTAGTAACACTAATACATTACAACAATGGAGAGAGCTGAATCTACCGCCAAACTTGTCGACAATGATCAACTGGACCTTCATAATGAACAGTCGGAATCTGAAGGTAAATTAATATTGAAATTTTTTTATTATTATAATTTCTGAGTAGGAATCTTTAATGCTTATTTACAGACACTGTTAGTTCCAATCGTGAATATACATGTAGATGAAGGAACTCCCCAACTTTTGAACACGAATTAAATTAAGCTACCTCCATTAATCCTTAACGCATTCAAATTTATTTGGAAATTGTTAATAGTGTATGTGTCAATTTCAAACTCCCGTATTTTTTTTTAGTCAAGGCTGTAAGCTACGTTTTGAATTAATCGGGCACGTTCTGCATTTTGGCTTTTTGCCGCTAAATATATCATATCTATTTAGTTTATAAAATGTGGGAAAATATAGGTGTATTATGAAACCATTTCTTAACATAATCTTTGGAATTGATTTCTAGAATAACAAGAAATAACAATTCACCAATATTCTTATTCATCAACCATGAATACATATCATATATTGTTTCTTTTGATGTAGGTTTCTCCTCTGGTTACGAATCTTCCTCTGACGTATCGGATGCTGATCCTTCTGCATATCACCATGGAGACAGCCAAGTCGAAGCTGATGACGGTGTGGGTTTAGAATGTGACGTCAGCTGTAGCCATGTGAAGTATCAGAACACAAGCGCCCTCTGTGATCATCTGAAGTACATCATGTCCATGCCCGACCTCTGTGACGTCACATTCATTGTTGGTCCAACCAGAGTTCCCATCTATGGGGTCAAGGCCATTTTGTCTACTCGCAGCAGGTAAATAAACGAGAGTGACATAAAGATCATTTTTAACTGTGGTTGAGCTTGAACTTTTTTTCTTCTAAATTCCTTATGTGAACTATTTAGAATGATTTATATTATTAGTAACTTGAAAAATTCGTTTATGTCACCATAGACCATCTGGTTGTCTCTAATCATAATATTTCGGAAAGATCATGTAAAATATTATGTAAGCCTATCACAGAGTTATCTGCCCTTACGTTTAGGTATTTTATAATTGATAGTTACTTCAGGTGTTTGCGTTTGTTGTAACGTAATACTTTTCAGACAAAACGACGTAAATATCGCTCACAAAATAATGACGTCACAATAGATACCTACGAGCAAGGGGTGTAACTCTGTAATATGCCAATATACATAAAAAGATCTCGGTTTTATAATATTGACCAACTTTTCTAAATTGATTCTATTATTGTTTCAGAGTTATGTACCAGCTCATCCTGAAGAACGAACGCGCTGTGTCAGAAGCCAAGAAGTCCAGGAAGACCAGACAGTCCCGTCTAACTATCGAAGTGAACAAGTACCAGCCCGAGGACTTCCGAAAGATCGTGCAATTCATCCACTGTGGTTCTGTGGATATAGACTCCAGAAGTGTTGCAGGTAAAAAAAATTGCTTCTATTCTTAACATATTCCTTTTCATGGAACAAAGTATTAAACCATTTATACAAACTTCAATCATAATTGTTTAGCAAACATCAGTGCTTCCGTTCACTCTCAATTTAATATCTGCGAAACAATTCCTTTTAGATTTTAATGTAAATTTCTATTACTTTATATTTTAATGTTAAATTTCTATTACTTTAGATTTAAATGTTAAATTCCTAGTGCTTTATATTTTAATTTTGTTAAATTATTATCTACCGATTACTTAAGATTTTAATGATGTTAACTTCTCATAAATATATTTATCGGTTTACATTTGCATTATATTATCGGTTTATATTTGCATTATATTTATACATTATATCGTTGTATTTTCAGGTTTACTATGTGGTGCTAAACAGTTTGGGTTAGACGACTTGAGGAGAGCCTGCTGGGATTATGTCCGGAGATGTTCACAGACCCGACCCAAGTCTCTGATGACCATTCAGAGAGGAGCGAACCAGTACATACACCATCGTTATGGCATCAAGCTCTTCACCAAGGTAGGCATAATAATTATCTACAAATTTACATCAATTATCTTCATATATAAATCAACATTCAAATTAAAAGAAAAACATATGATGAACTCACCTCTTTAAAATAACTCCCAATATTTTTTTAAAAATAAATCTTTGATTTCCATCAAAATCAACGATCCTTACGCTAGATTATGTAAATGTGCTTTAAAATAAATTCATGAAAACAATGCAATATCAAATATATGCATCCATATTCACACATTGTATGTTTAACAACAATTTGTTAAAGTGAAAATTACAAGAAATTCAACTTTAAATCTGACATACTCATCTGCATAAGGACCCAAGTCTTTGTTTCTGTATTATGAATTATATTGATAATTTTGTGTTTTATCTGTAGATCCAGCATCTGCTGACACCGACTACCCAGAGAGTGGTCACTGAGACGACAGTGTGAGATATACAACAGTTCCTATATAGTGCTAGTGACCCCAAGTGCTAGGGTTATCTCCCCTGCCAGATGTTGAAATTATCGCCCCTGTCACTTTCAGATGTAGAGATTATCTCCCATGACTGACATTATAAGTAAGTATCCCCAGCTTTACAATGGAGAGCACGGAGAGGATTTTTGTCAATCTCAGGTACACCAACAAGGATGTGAAGGACAATGTATAAAAGAGACAAGTCTTGGGCCAAGACATCTTATTGTGAAGCCGATTTTACCGGACACTGTGTGCTATTATCTAACGAAACGTGCTAATATATGTGCTGTAAAATATGTTTATTTATATCATTAAAAAAATAAACCAAACAAAAAAATTGCATTCCCATTTTTATTATTTCATTTAAATTTGTGGCTAGAGTAATGCAACCACATTTTATTATAGCAACATAAATTGTACGCTACCGGAGTGATAAGAACCGTTTATCTGATTGTACGATAATATAAAATATGTTTGTGTATTACATGAAATATTTGTGTGTATTGTCTTCAAAGGTTTGTCAGCTTTCCCTTTGGGACCTATTCAGTATAGTCAATGAAACAATGATATTAATTGGTAACGACAATTCAACAATTCTCTTTGTATTTAACAATTTATCTTACAAAACAATGTTAACACTGTCTTGAAGTCATGTATCTGTAATTTTCATACCTTCAGTTATTGAGTTTTATATAGATATTTTCCACCGAAAAGAATTACATGGAAATCTTATTCAAGAAATTTAAAACGTTATTTTGTTATGTGTTCCTATAAAATGCTTCAAGGAACATACCAAAAGGGTTTTGTTCGTTTGTTGATTTTGGAAAAGCGTCGAACCAGGTTTATAACAAAAGATCAAAGAAACAATATAACTGGAAAAATGTTTAAAGCAATAATTAATTTATATGAAAATTCAAATCCTGTGTCAAAAATGGAAATATGTTAACTTGCATGCATCGTCGGAGTAAAACAAGGCGAAGATTTATAACCTTTCTTTTTTGAAACTTTTCTTAATGACCTTGAAGACTTATTTTTGAAGAACATGGCGTCAATTGTCTGAAGAATATAAAAGATTTAGGTAATACTATTGGAATGTACATAAAACTATTGATAATTCTTAATGGCGATACAGTTATAATGTCCGAGTCAGCAGCTATCGATCTACAATCAGTCACATTTTGAAAGTATTGTGAAAATTGGAAACTTGAAGTAAAGACAAAAAAGATTAAAAAAAAATCCAAAACGGAAGTCTCGAACTCGGTCTCATTTTACAGTATTTAATGAAGAGATAATTTTTAGAACTAATATTCACTATCTTGTATGTTGTTTCGGGTGTACCATATTCCGTCTTTGCATATTACAGAGTTACTTCCCTTGCGGGTAGGTATCAATTGTGACGTCATTATTTTGTAAACAATACTCACGTCATTTTCTCTAAAATGAATGACGTTACTCTCGTAAAAACATGACGTCACAATTAATATCTAACCGAAAGGGAAGATAACTCTGTAATATGCAAATACATAATACGTACAGGTATATACCGGTCAGCATTTTCGCTTGTGTAATTTAGAAAATATAGTTGTAACTGTCACATTCAACAAAAAAGACTCACCTAATCCTTATCTGTGATAATTTTATGAACTGACTAATATTTTTTTTGAATATGTGTCAAAAAACACACTTTTCAACCATGATATGACAAACCTGTCTGCACTGTGTGCGAAATACAGGATAAAGTATAATACAATAAAACACCAAAACCTGGCTATATTTTAAGGAATTCTAAATATTTTTTGCCTAATGTACATAATATCATGTCGTCACATGTTGAAAATACATTTTTTTTTTAAAATTTACATTGGTTATTTATATCCATTGGAACATTTGAGAAACTTCTGTCATTAAAAAATGCGGTATAGAAAATTTCCATCAAATGAGAACTGTGATAGTCCAGATACTTCTCCCAAATTTTCGCTGATTACTTTTGACGATTTCTCAAATTTCACATGGGATATTAAAATAATGGTTTTGTAAAAACAATTTTCTTTTATCAAATCTACAGATTTAATGACGTTTGAACGGGAGTATACATGTAGTTCCACGTTACTTCTTTGCTTAGATAATACAGCCTTACCATCATCTATGAATATTTAATGATAACATATTTCACATGGTTTAAAGGAGCAATATTCGCGTAGAACGTGTTTAAAGTTCATCAACTTACCTGTTACTGAATTCGAGGACACGCATACTTTTGACCCTCTAAAAGCTATTCAAAAAGTATGTCGCGACAAATCGAACATTGTTATTGATGACACCCAAGTTTCTCGCTGTCACATTTTGGGCGCTATCTCCACGGAACGCAAGGTCACTGCAATTGTGCGTTTTGTCCGTTATACTGATCGCCAAAGGGTCTTCGAGGCAAAGGCAAAGTTAAAAGGAAATCCTGACATAACTCTGGTAGTTGAGGCCCTGACGAAACACCGCCAACGCCTTGTAAATGTTCTAAACAAGAACCGCTATCTAAACAACATCCATGCGTTCTGGACCAGGGATGGCCAAATCTACGCCAAGAAAACCCAGGACAGTAATTCTAGAATTATGATTCGAAATGACGAGGATCTCATTACGCTTGGTTGTATTATCAACAACCGAACTCCGACTAACGGTGGTAGTCAATAAACACTCCAAAATTTCTCTAAGATAAACTAGACTCAAAACATCTTCATGTTTAACTGTCTATGCTCAGTGATTTAGGATTCTATTGTTCTAAAACTAGCCCTTTTTCATGGCAAAAACCACTTATCGAAAATGTCACTAAATTATATGTATTTAATATCTAAACTGTCATAAATTTGATTTACCAAACTATAGTGAAACATACTGTAAAAATGTCAAGTGTTCCCAATCAAAATATGTGTTTTTTTAAAAGCATTATTTGAAATGTTCCCAATCATACTTTTTGCATGTTTTCCCCTGCCAAAATGTAGTGTGTTATGCAGTGGCAACCACGGTCTTAATATGCAACTTTGACAGTGTTTCAAAACATAATATGAAGTTTTCTGGTGAAATATAAAGCTCTCCTTGGCACAAATTACTTAAATGTATAGATATATGCATTTTAAAATCGTATGTAAATTGAGAAATATTCCATATAAAAACTGGGCTTCCTTTCATCATGTAAATTTTCACTAGTAAGTTTTTAACAATGTATACTGCGACGTATAGTAAATTAACCCTGTAATTCAAGGATTTTTTTCCCCCGTATAGAATAGTTAAAGTTTGTTGCAGTATCATTGGGATGTTGTTCTTTTTTATTTTTATTCTCTATCTGGAAGAGTTCTAAACATATTAAGTAGTGCATAGCCTTTTTTTTTTTTTTTTTTTTTTTTGTGAAGAGTTTCTGAACCTCTAAACTCACAAATGCATTTATAGCAAAATTTGACTATCTAAAAAAATGTACATATTGTAGTTGTTTTGTAAATATATGACATATATAATGTATCTTTTAAACGTTTTGCCTTTATTTCTTGCTTTGTTTAAGTTGTTTTTGAATTTTTTATTGTTTTTTGCTATTGCTACACATATACTTACCATATTATTATAAATTTTCTGAAGTTTAAACAGCCGATCTAAACCCTAGTTCTCATAATTAGCTAAACCTGTCTAAAAATGTGTTTTCTGTTGTTTTCTTTTGTATCTGTCCTTATTTTTCCTTCTCTGCTTCTATCACTTTTCTCTAAATCTATCACCTGTCAGTCCGTCTCCCCCTTTCCCACTTTGACAATGAGATATCGAAATACATAAACATGTACTCTGTGAAATATAAAATTACTTCTGGCAACCTCCAAATATGTATGTTTTTCCATTTTTATCCCCCATAATGGGTAGTTGTATTAATACCTGGAGGTGTGCCATTGGTGTTTTTTACTTAAGAACGCATTCTTCTTGTGTATACAAAAGGTTACATGTATTAAGCGAAAATGACGAGACAGATTCCTTTTATGTAATGTTCAAAACTACTCTGTATTCCAGTGTATTTTTCGCCTATTTAACTTGTTTGCAAGCATTATTTCGAAAAGATAACATTGCCATTTTCTTAGTAATAAAGTTTTTATTGTTTTACACATATGATTTACATGGTAAATCCGGTATAGACATAGATATACACAAACGCAAACATCTTTCAGCAGGAATTTTGATAAATTATCGTTACTTGAAAAACTCGATATGTTTGTTAATTAATTTTGTTCTATCTCTGGTTCTTAATACTGATTTTTATATATTCTTATTCTACTTATATTAACACATATTGACGTTGAGTCTAATCCTGGCCCTGGCGTTGGCGAGCTCTCTGTTTTCCATCTGAATGTTAGAAGTATTCAAAACAAATTAGATTATATTGAAGATGCAGCTGGGGAATATGATATCTTGTGCTTTACTGAAAGCCATCTTGATGAAAACGTCTGTACCGATGATATTCTTTTATCGGGCTTCCATGCACCATTTAGACTGGATAGAAACAGGGTGGGGGGTGGAGTCATTGTTTACGTTAATAGTCTATTGAAAGTTGACCGTCTAGATCATCTTGAACACCCGGGTGATGAAGTTATTTGGATACGAGTTATCTTGCAACATACCAAATTTATTTTATGTACTATTTATAGATCTGAAGTTTCAGCTGCGGCATTTTGGGAAAATTTACAAACCTCTATAGAAAATGCTCTAGATATTTCACCTAACATTATTATTACTGGTGATGTTAATGTTGATTTGCTCAATGTTGCACCAAACCATATTCTTTTGGATATTATGAGTACTTTTAGTTTAACAAACGTAATCAATGAACCTACACGGATAGGTCAGACTAGATCAAGTTTGCTTGACCCAATTATTTTAAGTCAGTCTATATCTTGTATTGATTCTTCTGTAATAAATATTGATAGATCGATAAGCGATCATGAAGGTTGTATTGTCAGTGTAACTTTGCCATGCGCTTTTAAATCTGTTTATAAGAGAAAAATTTAGTTTTATAAAAGAGCCGATTATGTCAAGTTAAATAATCTTATATCGCAATACGACTGGCGTGAATCTTTGCTTGGTAGTGGGTCTGTAGACAATGCGAGTGAAACTTTTACTAATGTATTTTTAAATTTCATTAAAGAGTGTATACCCTCTAAAGAAGTTACAATTAGGCCGTCCGATAAACCCTGGATGACTTCTGAGCTCAGAACAAATCTAAGAATCCGGGATAGGTTACATAAAATAGCTAGAAAATCTAAGCGTTTTCAGGATATTCTCAATTTTAAAAGACAACGAAACAAAGTAAACAATATGAAAAAGTATTGTCGTTTAAACTTTTATGAAAATGTGCATGGTATAATTGATAAATATTTTACTTCTGACACAAAAGCTTATTGGAAGTTAATCAAACGTTTACTTAACTCTAATGGAACATCACAAATTATACCAACTCTTGCAGATCCTGTTACGGATAATATCGTTACGAGTGATGATGAGAAATGAAATTTATTAAATGAGTATTTTTGCAGCATTACTCGTATAAATGAACAAGACGCTCAGATCCCAAATATTACACTGAAGACAAATAAAAGTTTAAATTCTATACAGTTAAATCACTCTGAAATCAAAGATGTACTGCAAATATTAAAGCTCGGCAAGGCCTCGGGTCATGATGGTATCAGTCACCATATGTTAAAACATGTTTGTAATACTATTAGTAAACCACTCGAGATACTTTTCAATATGTCTTTGTCATCTAGCATTTATCCGAAACTTTGGAAAATGGCAATTGTTATGCCTTTATTTAAAAAAGGTGATATACATTCCGTAACAAATTATCGTCCAATATCTCTTTTGTCCACTGTTGGTAAAGTGTTTGAACGTGTTATTTTTAAACATATATTTAATTATTTCATGGAAAATTCATTATTTTATAAATACCAATCTGGTTTCCTCCCAGGACATTCCACTGTTTATCAATTAATTGAAATGTACCATTACATTTGTTTATCCCTCGAAGAAAGAAAACATACATGTATTATCTTTTGTGACATTTCAAAGGCTTTTGACAGGGTGTGGCATTCTGGGTTATATGTAAAGTTAAAGTCCTATGGAATTGGAGGCGAATTATTAGTTTGGTTAAAGGACTATCTAAGTCAAAGAAAGCAAAAGGTATGTGTTAATGATACCTTTTCAAGGTTGGGAAATATTGATGCTGGGGTTCCACAAGGTTCCATCCTAGGCCCTTTATTATTTTTGATATACATAAATGATATTGCAGATGTTTTTGACTCCGCGTCGCGTCTTTTTGCAGATGATACCTCTCTTCAATGTTCTTCCTCTTCTTGTCTCGAAATTCAAACAACTTTAAACAAAGATCTTGAATCATTAAACACCTGGGCAAAAACATGGCTAGTGTCTTTTAATCCAGATAAAACCGATGTTCTTTTTATTTGTAACAGTAATGAAATAAATGAATTATTAGAATTAGAATTTAATGGTAATATTTTAGACTTTACCGACCGTCATAGGCATTTGGGTGTGGTATTCAATTCTAGTGCCAAATGGGGAGATCACGTGGAAGCAATATATTCTTCAGTAATGAAAAAGTTAAATGTGTTGAGAAAATTGAAATTTTTAATAAAACGTGACGCTTTGCTCAGAATTTATCGCGCTTTTATTTTACCTGTATTAGAATACACATGTGAATTATGGGATGGTTTTTCAAAGTCTGACTCGGAAAAATTAGAAAAAGTTCAAAAGGAAGCTGCTAGAATAATAACCGGTCTTTCCTCTTATGCAAGTATCGATTCTCTATATTTTGAAACTGGTTTAGAATCTCTGTCTTCTAGAAGGAAAAGGAAAAAACTTCATCTTCTCTATAAAATGCGCACAAATCAAACTCCTGATTTTCTTACTTCTCTACTTCCTTCTACCGTTCAAGATCAAGCTGCCTATCCATTAAGAAATAGAGATGACTATATAATTCCGTATTACAGACTTTCATCTACAAACACTTCTTTTCTACCTTCTACTCTTCGCTCTTGGAATAACTTAGAAAACTCTGTTAAGTCAGCAATATCATTGAGCCTTTTTAGAAATTCACTAAAACCGGTTTTTGAATCTTCTCCTTCTTACTTTGGCATTGGTGACCGCAAGTTAAATATATTGCATACAAAACTTAGACATCAATGTCGTTCCCTAAATAACGATTTGTTCAGGATAAACCTTGTGGAAACTCCATGCTGTAACTGTGGACATATTTGTGAGAGTGTACATCACTTTTTTTTTCGAATGTAAAAATTATAATGTTGAAAGGAATTTGCTATTGGAAAGCCTAAATAATATGAATTTAAATGTTCTTATTGATTTAAATTTAATCTTGTTTGGAAATGAGGATCTGTCTCTGGAAAAGAACACAGGGATATTTTTATATGTTCAAAACTTTATAAAACTAAGCAAAAAATTTTAATATTAGACGAATACCTTTATTGTTATACACCTATCAGTTCTTTTCGATATCTCTTTTGTGTATTTTTGTGTTATCTAGAAATCGACTTAAATCACGTTATTTTAAATATTATGGCAAGTTGGTACTAAGGCGACGATTGCTTATGGATTTGATGGAAGACCTGAACAGCTAGGAGAAAGATTTTAGGAGTGTGATGGACATTCTTTTAGAGGGAAGGCAAAGAACGAGATAATTAGTCCAACTGTTGCCGCAAATTATTATTTATTAATTAAGTCGATTTAGTATTACAATTTTAAGACATTGTATTTTCTCCCTCTCCTTACTCCCTCCCCCCTCTCTCTCTCTCTCTCTTTCTCTCCAAAGTGTTCTTATTTACTATTTAATCATATTTATATATTTCATTACTTTGCATATCATGTTTGTATTCGTTCTGTATTTTGGAAGGGGTGGCAATATAAGTTGCATAAAACTTGTACCTAATCCTTTTGTATATATTTGCAATAAAATATGTTAAATCTCAATGGCAAATAGGCGGCCAGGGCCATTTAAAATCCAACATTTGATATAAAAATACAACATGAACAATTTTCTATGAATAACTTTTTTTCTAATATAGATGTTTTTATAATGATACTTGTAGTTTTTTTTAACAAAGTTTACATTTAGTTTACATCTTACTGACACATCAAGAAGGGCTTTTCATTATTATTTTGTGTTTTTAGGCATTTTCAATTTAATTTCAGTTTCTACAAAAAGCAACCTGATATTATCACATTTCATTATTACTTTACATGTTAGTTCGACAGCTAAATTGTGTAAATAATTGCAAAAAAACTCAGTGATTCGCCCTTAATTCTACATAAAAACTTTTAAAAAACCACACACACACAAAATAGTTTTTTTCTTATATGAAAACGAAACCTTTCTGTACGAGTTACCTCCCTCGCAAAAACGTAAGAAATACGTTTGATGATACATTCCATTATATGTAAATGAGCTGTAACCTTTGGCATCCAACATGTTTTTTATATAAGAGAAAATATACAGCAGGGTTGAAGGGTGGCAAATCAGGTACAAGCAAAGGTCACCCAATCCAACAGAATACAGTACTGGAACGCTAATCAGGTAGATAACTCCAACTTGTCACTGTAAAGTACTGGTACGGTAATCTCTGTAATAATTGCTCTAGTTTTCATGTTTGAAGAAGGATACATTATAGTGTTTTTAATAAAGTTTACATTTAGGTTACATCTTACTGACAAACCAAGAAGGACTTTTCATTATTATTGTGTGTGTTTAAGGCTTTGTTTTTATGTCGATTTTATTACTGTTTCTATAAAAAAGCAACCGGATATTATCACAATTCATTATTAGTTTACATGTTATTTCGACAGCTAAATTGTGTAAATAATTGCAAAAAAAAACATCAGTGATTCGCCCTTGATTTTACATTAAAAAACTTTATATGGCAGGGTGGGAGGGAGGCATATCAGATACAAGAAAAGGTTACCCAATCCAACAGAATACAGTACTGGAACGCTAATCATGTAAAAATACAATTGACTTAACTCCAACTTGTCACTGTAAAGTACTGGTACGGTGATCTCTGTAAAAATTGCTCTAGTTTTTATGTTTGAAGAAGGATACATGACATTTTAATAATACTTGTAGTTTTTTAACAGAGTTTACATTTAGTTTACATCTTACTGACACATCAAGAAGGGCTTTTCATTATTATTATGTATTTTTAGGCGTTGTTTTTATATCGATTTAATTACAGTTTCTACAAAAAGCAACCTGATATGATCACAATTCATTATTAATTTACATGTTATTTCCACAGCTAAATTATGTAAATAATTGCAAGAAACATCAGTGATTCGCCCTTAATTTTACATTAAAAAAGCACATATAAACACAAAATAGCTTTTTCTTTTATAAAAACGAAACCTTTCTGTACGAGTTACCTCCCTCCCAAAAACGTAAGATATACGTTTGGTGATACATTCCATTATATGTAAATGAGCTATTACCACTGGCATCCAACATGTTTTTATATAAGAGAAATTATACGGCAGGGTGGCAAATCAGGTACAAGCAAAGGTCACCCAATCCAACAGAATACAGTACTGGAACGCTAATCAGGTAGATAACTCCAACTTGTCACTGTACGCTTATCTCTGTAAAAATTGCTCTATTGTTCATGTTTGAAAAAGAATATATTAGATTTTACTGATACTTATAGTTTTTCAACAGAGTTTACATTTAGGTTACATCTTACTGACAAACCAAGAAGGGCTTTTCATTATTATTATGTGTTTTAAGGCGTTGTTTTTATATCGATTTAAAAACAGTTTCTACAAAAAGCAACCTGATATTATCACAATTCATTATTAGTTTACATGTTATTTCGACAGCTAAATTGTGTAAATAATGGCAAAAAAAATCAGTGATTCGCCTTTAATTTTACATTAAAAAACTTTATATGGCAGGGTGGGAGGGTGGCATATCAGATACAAGAAAAGGTCACCCAATGCAACAGAATACAGTATTGGAACGCTAATCAAGTAAAAATACAATTCACTTAACTCCAACTTGTCACTGTAAAGTACTGGTACGGTAATCTTTGTAAACCTTGCTCTAGTTTTCATGTTTGAAGAAGGATACATTATATTTTAGTGATAATTGCAGTTTTTTAACAGAGTTTACATTTAGTTTACATCTTACTGACACATCAAGAAGGGCTTTTCATTATTATTATGTATTTTAAGGCGTTGTTTTTATATCAATTTAATTACAGTTTCTACAAAAAGCAACCTGATATGATCACAATTCATTATTAGTTTACATGTTATTTCCACAGCTAAATTGTGTAAATAATTGCAAGAAACATCAGTGATTCGCCTTTAATTTTACATTAAAAAAACTTTAAAAAAAAACCACATACACACACAAAATAGCTTTTTTCTTTTATGAAAACGAAACCTTTCTGTACGAGTTACCTCCCTCCCATAAACGTAAGATATGCATTTGGTGATACATTCCATTATATGTAAATGAGCTGTAACCACTGGCATCCAATATGTTTTTTTATATAAGAGAAATTATACGGCAGGGTGGGAGGGTGGCAAATCAGTTACAAGCAAAGGTCACCCAATCCAACAGAATACAGTACTGGAACGCTAATCAGGTAGATAACTCTAACTTGTCACTGTACGCTTATCTCTGTAAAAATTGCTCTATTGTTCATGTTTGAAGAAGAATACATTAGATTTTAGTGATACTTATAGTTTTTCAACAGAGTTTACATTAAGGTTACATCTTACTGACAAACCAAGAAGGGCTTTTCATTATTATTATGTGTATTAAGGCGTTGTTTTTATATCGATTTAATTACAGTTTCTACAAAAAGCAACCTGATATGATCACAATTCATTATTAGTTTACATGTTATTTCCACAGCTAAATTGTGTAAATAATTGCAAGAAACATCAGTGATTCGCCTTTAATTTTACATTAAAAAAACTTTAAAAAAAAACCACATACACACACAAAATAGCTTTTTTCTTTTATGAAAACGAAACCTTTCTGTACGAGTTACCTCCCTCCCATAAACGTAAGATATGCATTTGGTGATACATTCCATTATATGTAAATGAGCTGTAACCACTGGCATCCAATATGTTTTTTTATATAAGAGAAATTATACGGCAGGGTGGGAGGGTGGCAAATCAGTTACAAGCAAAGGTCACCCAATCCAACAGAATACAGTACTGGAACGCTAATCAGGTAGATAACTCTAACTTGTCACTGTACGCTTATCTCTGTAAAAATTGCTCTATTGTTCATGTTTGAAGAAGAATACATTAGATTTTAGTGATACTTATAGTTTTTCAACAGAGTTTACATTAAGGTTACATCTTACTGACAAACCAAGAAGGGCTTTTCATTATTATTATGTGTATTAAGGCGTTGTTTTTATATCGATTTAATTACAGTTTCTACAAAAAGCAACCTGATATGATCACAATTCATTATTAGTTTACATGTTATTTCCACAGCTAAATTGTGTAAATAATTGCAAAAAAAAAATCATCGATTCGCCCTTAAAGTTGCATTAAAAATCTTTATACGGCAGGGTGGGAGGGTGGCGTATCAGATACAAGAAAGGATCACCCAATTCAGCAGAGTACAGTACTGGAACGATAATCAAGTAAAGATACAATTCACTTAACTCCAACTTGTCACTGTAAAGTACTGGTACGCTGATCTCTGTAAAAATTGCTCTAGTTTTCATGTTTGAAGAAGGATACATGACATTTTAATGATACTTGTAGTTTTTTAACAGAGTTTACATTTAGTTTACATCTTACTGACACATCAAGAAGGGCTTTTCATTATTATTATGTATTTTCAAGGCGTTGTTTTCATGTCGATTTAATTATACAAAAACAATTATTGTTCTAATGATAGTATTTTTTATACTGCTGTATAGTTAACTTTTAACGTAAAACAGTTGCCTCCCTTCGACTGCAATATGAAGTTTGGTTGTGTGTGCCTGGTGTGTGTTGTAGTTGTTTTAGTCACAACCCAAGAAGGGTCTTTATTTCCTCCAAAAATGTGAAGATTTCATAAGCAGTCAAAGCAAACATGCATGCTAAAGGCGTGCAAATAGTGGATGAATATGTTTCATATAAAGAAATATTTAAGTTTTACATTTTGTATATATTAGGAAATCATTTATCTTTTAACAGATGGCATGATTAGCTATTGATTGTATATTTTTGACATTTTTTCAACAGCTTATAATGTTAAAACGCTGAGTTTGTCTATATCATTTAAATCGTATTTAACCGAACCACCAATTAAAATATTCAATATATCTTTTTTTCCGGAAGAGAGTATAAATACACATTTAACATATTACCAATATCATTTATACATGCAATGGAACATCATGATCTATCACGCATATTACTGTTATATCTACAATTTCACAGAATTTGAATTGGAATATCAATGTAAAATTTGCCGCATTTGTCACTTAACCTTTACGCATAAAATCTTCTTAATATATTATGTAATTCTTCACCAAACGTTACAAACATTTTGAGAATTACATTACTTAAAATGAATAGGTTTTAATTTTATAGTGACAAATAAGAACTCAAAATTAATTTTGGCAGTACTACCAAAAATCATTTATTTCTATAGTGCAGTGAATGAGTACACATGATCAGATCCTGAAGTCGGGTTGTGGTCTATAATTGGATTTCACATTTGTAAGTGATATTAGTAAATTAGTTGTAAAGTATCTTATGTAGATATGTTTCCATCTAAAGATACATAAAGTATAAAAACGAGAACTTTTACATTGAATAAACTATGTGTTGTTAGTAACTTATGTTTATAAGCTATCATACATTTTTGTTTGTGTCTTTATGAATGATTTTTATAACTTAATTAATCAAAGCCTATGGTTTTCAATATATTACTGAAGAGCAAATAGCAAGTCAATGGTTTCATCCAGCTATAGAACAAACATAAGTGTCTACGTATGTAAAAAGGTAGATAATTTCTAATTTAAAATTTTGATAAATTCAAACTGCACATAATTTTGATATCACTTTCATTAGATAAATTACATAAGTTTTCGGCGATCGCAACTAATTATATAACGACTGACAGAAGAGATCATTCAGACAATACACATAGCTATTTTCCCTATAGTTTATCTGTATGTTCTATATGTTTATGTTGGGTTTTTTTTTGCGAACGTCCGTAACCGTGTTTAATATGTTATTTTATTTGTCCTTTCTGTGAGACAAAGGGGCAAATTGCCTCGTAAATTTATCAATATTTTATCCACACTGCAAGAATTACCTCTTTACCCTATATTAAAAATGAATGTTACAGTAACTGTAGAAATAAATAATACTTAATACAAGCAAGTTTATAGTTATTTAGTATCTATAATATATCATCAGTAATTACATAAATACCACAGAAATAAAAATAGTTCGAGTTCTAGGATGATAAAAGTGATTGAAGAAGGAAGACATGAAATCATACAGTGATAGTCATGGGTGTACAAGAAATTATTCTGTTCATTATATATTTTCAAATATTAAAATGTTGTTGAATCGATTTATCTACTTGCATTTTGTACTTATTTATCGCCTATACGGCTGCATCTATCACTACAGAAGGTGTATGCCTATATAAGATAGGAAATAAAGTTAAAAGTCCTTTCAAAACTATGTCAACCGGTGCCAGTCTAATAAGGATGAGATGTGGTGCTTGTTCAGTGTCTCTTCTCTGAGATTGCACTATAATAATAGCAACATTATCACTAGTATAAACAACAAACACAACATGAACATACCACAGTCTTCCAAATTATACAAGCACTTCAAGCAAGCTACACACCGCATCAATGGTAGACGGTTCTTAAATCACTCTACCCGTTAAAAGGACGATAATTTAATCAATCAACCCCGGTCCGGTTACCTACAATATATAGATGAAATAAAATTAGCAACTTAATAGGAATGACGGGATAGAAGGAGCATACAATCGAAGATAGTCAGAATATGTACATATGGTTAATAACTACATCATCCAGACAATACGAGTTTGTATTGTCATTATAGCATATCGTTATGTTGTATTCGTGTTTGTTGATGGACATTTGCGACCGTTCTTTAGCTGTAATTTTATAAAAGGTCAGATCGCTTCGTAAATTCGATACTTTGTCCACACTGTTGAGATTACTTCTTTGTCCCATATAACATATCTACATTCTCCTGAAGTAAGTCACCAGCATTATCATTTTGATTCATATTATAACTCCTGAATTGGTGTGTGGTCGTCATATAT
Source organism: Argopecten irradians irradians (assembly GCA_004382745.1). Taxonomy (NCBI): domain Eukaryota; kingdom Metazoa; phylum Mollusca; class Bivalvia; order Pectinida; family Pectinidae; genus Argopecten; species Argopecten irradians. The sequence continues at coordinate 658,946 of SAYR01063193.1, read as the reverse complement.
TATATCATATATTCTAACTCTGGCGGAATGTCTGGATCTATATCTATTACATTGTTTCATGTGTACCCATATCTACCAGCATTTGTTTATATTTTACTTCAGTTACTGTGAAACAAATTCGAGATTTAAAAAAAAAATCTCATAGATGCTCGACCGCCGACGAATGGTATTTTTTTCTTTCACAAACAGGAATAGACAGATTAGTATTTTTCTTCAGTTACAAAAATTACCAAGTTTACATCATTACCACCATTGAAAAGCTTGAGCTTCTTATTTTAATTCAAGACAAAAAAATATTCAAATTGATTAATTGCATCCCGAAGAAATGCCATGACACTATGCTTATATGGAATAAAGTACTGATTGTGCATACACCAAAAGCCAAATAATTTATATGATATGCATTTTGTGTTAAGAAGACACATGTTAAAAATAATAGGTATAATTTATGCTCTGTCGGTGGTAGATCATCGTTAAAGGTGTTTTTTTGCACGATGCGAAACTCAAAAAAGCTAAACTCGCAAAAAAAACCAGGATGTATAATGGTTCCGGTACAGAAGAAATGATAAGTCAATTGTAATGTAATATTAGGCTGGTTTTGTGTAGTTTGATTAACGTCCTATTAACAGCCAGGGTCATGTAAGGACGGCCTCCAATGTATAAAGTCCTATTAACAGCCAGGGTCATGTAAGGACGGCCTACCATGTATAACGTCCTATTAACAGCCAGGGTCATGTAAGGACGGCCTCCAATGTATAAAGTCCCATTAACAGACAGGGTCCTGTAAGGAAGGCTTCCCATGTAAAATGTCCTATTAACAACCAGGGTCATGTAAGGACGGCCTCCCATGTATAACGTCACATTAACAGACAGGGTCCTGTAAGGACGGCCTCCCATGTATAACGTCCAATTAACAGACAGAGTCATGTAAGGACGGCCTACCGTGTATAACGTCCTATTAACAGCCAGGTTCATGTAAGGACGGCCTATCATGTATAACGTCCAATTAACAGACATGGTCATGTAAGGACGGCCTTCCTTGTATTACGTTCTATTAATAGACAGGGTCATTTAAGGACGGCCTCACATGTATAACGTCCTATTAACAAACAGAGTATGTAAGGAAGGCTTCCCATGTATAACGTCCTATTAACAGCAAGGGTCATGAAAGGACCGCCGCTCATGTGTAATGTCCTATTAACAGACATGGTCATGTATGGACGGCCTCCCATGTATAACGTCCTATTAACAGACAGGATCATGTAAGGACGGGAGTTATAGAGCGTTGGATGTTCAATCTTGAAATTATTCGTTCTAGTCTAACTCATTATTGATTTATTTTAACATGCAGTTAGTGTGTTCCCAGTTGTGGAGTCCTTAAAACTATTAGTAAAGATAACATTAGGTTTCATCTTGTCGATTTTCAGAGAGACCTAATGAGTTGAGCTCTCCTGGGGTTACAGGGCGATGTATTCCGCCAGAACCCTACACGAATTAACGTTAAAGCAGTCTTGCCACGGAAAACACAAACGTTCATCAAGCACAAACGTAAGGGGTCCTTTTCAAATCATCCGAAGTTGATAGCTTTTATGTTTGTTAAGCACCTAGCAGATATTGTTTTGTTTGAATATAATTAACCGTCCTATTAACAGCTATGGTCAGTAAGGACGGCCTCCATGGTATCTGCTGTGTGTTTTGCGTGTCACTGGTTGTTGGGTGCGTGTTTTTGAGACTTTGCGGGTATGTTCATTGTAGTGGTCTTGATTGTATAAATAGGAAAGCTAATGCCGTTTTTTATATGTGCATATTACTCACTGGAACGCATACCGCCAAAGACACACAACGCAACACACCTCCCGGTGTCACATTAATCCTGAAACGTAACACGAATCCAGTCGTTTCCCACTCCTGTCATGCTGAACGTCACTTTTTAAGCAAGAAGAAACTCCATAACTTTTATAGGGACTTGGTGTGGTTCTGAGAACCATTGAGGTGGTCAGAGACCCATATGAGAGCTTTTTACAGGGGGCACGAACGCTTATTCTCAGGACAAAAGTGATGCGTGCAAGGGAGGCATTGGAAAAGGATATAGTCAGTTAGGAAAAAGAGAAAAGATAAGATCCCTAAATTTAGTCGCCTTTTTTACGATCTGCCAATAGGGGCAAGCCAGTACAATTGCTTTGTCCATAGGCCTGCAAGGCAGAGCACGCAAGCAGATAACTTAGTCTTAAAGTACATACAGTATATAATATCCTTGGACATATCCGAGCTGTATGAACACCACAGTTAACACTTGCGATGAATAAGCTGTCGACGACAGCAGGAATAAATATTTTCAAGCTCTAACTAGCTATATCACAGTGATAGTGGTACATCCACACAGCGAGGCTCTTCTCTGACCGTAGCTCTACCTGTAGCGAAATAAATACCGAATAACAGCATTATTAATATGTCTGGTAGCAGTATTCTAGACGTTTTTTAAGTATTAGTGTACTGTAAATGTAAAATTAGAAATAATTCAACCCTAACTTCCTACAGACCATCACGCACCGGGGAACGCTGGTATGTCGTTGAACCGTCATGATGCTATTCGTCCTTACCTGCCACTATCTGCTCCGAAAAGAATAGTCAAACAGGCTAACATTTTGCATCAGATATGACATGAATTCTTGATTTAATAAGTAACTACACTATTTTTTTCTTTACCTAAGTGATTGTAATGTCGTACCTGTTTACAGTTTGCAGATACATATAACGAATCAAACTACTATATATTGGTTATAGGCAGTGATATTGGAAACGAAAATGGGATAACTGGAGAAGCTTGAATTTCATATATACGTTCTGCTGAGTTGTGGTATATTTAGCGCCGCAAGCTTCCGTAATATACACAGAAATGTGAGACATATCAAGATTCTGCACATTCTCCTATAATCATATAGTGCTTAACCAGCTGGGAATTTTTTTTCTTTAACACACAGCCCAAACATATAGTAAACCCATATGGCACTTACCACGGGTATTAAATTTAGAAAACCGTAACTAACTAACTATAGGCCTTACGTAACATCTGAATGGTAGCTGTTGGTGAAAAATCTATTCCCTATTACATAAGTCTAAGTTTGTATAACCAGGTGGAAGAATTTAGTATTTTTTTTTCCAATGCTTTAGTACTACATATATTTTATACATACGCACATCAGCAGCATGTTTATTTTATACGAAAGTGAAGATTGAACTAATTCTTCAAGGAACAATTGCTTTAATTTTACATAAATATGTTCTTCTCACTCATTTTCATATTGATCGATACGAGTTAACCAATCATTGGCACAAGGGCATATACACAATAACAGAAAATTCGTCAATACGATGTCAAGGCCCACTCGTTTCCGAAACAGATTTTAGTCGGTTTTTTTTCTTCAATTTATTCAACACCTGTAAATATAGAGTTTGTAAATTTTTGCAGAGTCCATCATTTATTAGGCTTACTATTATTAGATCAACAACTGCATGTGTAACACAATTTTTTAAACACCAGTTATTATTGAATTGCCTATTACACAGCCGAGATCGTCGTGTTTATTCCGCGCGCGTGTGTCCTATAATGCGACAGTGGTAAGTTTTGTCTATTATTATATATGCCGCATAGGAAAAAATCAATGTGAACGCGTCTTCTATTAAAATTTTATTAATGACGTAACTGGGCGAAAATTTTAAACATGCTATAATTTCTTCAGTAATGTTATTGGAAAACCACCAAGGTTTGATGAATTATAAGCTGTGAAAAGCATTGAAGCTGCGACAGACCAATAATGCGCTTAGAATGGCGCGTTTATATACATTAGTAACAACATAGATGCACTGTAAACATCTTGTTTTTATGTCCTTTAATTATGTATGTTTAAATGTAACATGTCAGCAAGGTACAATTACTGGGAACACTGTAAACTTGTAGAAGAGAAGTCTCGCTACGAAAAAAGGCAACTGTTGGATGGGGTCTGAATGTGGTACTGCGTATCATTTCACCTGGACACCTGTAGCCAGCCGTATATAAAAATGATTTTTGGGGCCAGACTGGTTAAAACTAGTTTTAAGCTCTTATTTGTACTTGTAAAATTTCAGACCATATGCATTGTACAGTATTCTAATTTCTGGAAATGTTGGTATTTTTGGATGGTAATAAACATATCCAACAGGCTACTTCCTTGATTATCATGAAGTATGAACATTACGGAGGACCTGAATAAGCTTATAACATGGAATTTACACATTGGAAGAAAGCCAATACATTTGGTTTAATGTTGTAAAATTCATAACACTTGAGACTAAATCAATATAATTATAAAACGCGAAACGTTTAAGTGTTTCTAAGGTGTATAAAACTTCGATTATGAAATAAAAACTTGTTTAATTTTGTTCGGGAAAACGTTGTGTCCCTATTGCTTAAAAACATAATATAAGTAGTAAAAATGATAGCTCTATAACAGTTAAGCGGATTTAGTTGATTGAGATACGTTTAGAAATGTTCATGTTATTAATAGAACAAATAACAGTCGCTTAGCAGAATAGCATTGGTACATGAGAATGTATAATAACGAAAATGTTGAATGGTGTCATGAAACAATTCAAGAAGGATTTTCGGAAATGGTTGGAGAGGTCTCAACACTTATAATCTATAAGCTTTTGGTTTCCTAGGACACTGAGCATTAGACCGTGATGGCGTTGGGATTGTTTTGAGCCTGTAAGGGTGAATAATACAGACAGCGTTACTCAGGCTCTAACATAGAGAATTATTGATGAGGGCACCGTTCAAATTCCAGTAAATGATATTTGGCATGATAGATATCAAACAAAACTCTGAGGTGTCGACACCTTAGACATCACGAGTTTTTGAGACATCAAAAAACTCCGGCCTATGGGTCTTCTCGCCGATTCCCCATATTTACATTCGCTACCATGACGGATGGTAGTCCCGTGTCTCCGTTAGCATAGATTGAAGGCACTCAATTTTCGCGCATCTGTTTGAACAATTTCTGGGTCTCACGGGGATAGCTCCACCGTCTGCACGGAAAGGATCAATTGCTTTTGTTTTAAAACCTTCCTGGCACTTGTTGACATACATGTCCTGACCTTCGATCGAGTGTCTCTACAAATCTATTTTCGTTGATACACTGTAGTTGGCTCACTAATCTTTAGTGGTGGGTCTTCTTGGATTTATCTTGGATTTCAGAATATATGCATATATAAAACTTCTACTTGTGAGCAATAGCATGGGTTCCCCGCATCGAATCCTGAGTAAGCGGTTCATCTTTCCGGTTTTACGAACATATTGGTCTATTGTGTTAGCGATCTGAGTACAAACAATAAACTGAAATTCGGGGTTACTCCCAGGCCGTCTTCACTTGGAACAAACCCGCATTCAAAATTGGGGTTGTGGCTCCATCCCTTGTTTTGAGAAAGAAACCACTGAATCCTATTCACGGCAACCGCATATTTATGGACGAGAATACCTCCACTGTGCAGATAGAAGAGTGAATCGAGTTTCCTTTAACAGGCTCTTGAATAAGTTCGACTGTTTGAGGGTTATTTATGGGGTTTTCCCCGACACGCAGTCATCGTCGCTTGAACTAAGGAGAGTGTGAAGCCGCATTCAGGGTTAACTCACGCAATTACCACGAGCCGAACAGCATGAGGAGTTGAGGGAGAGTTGATTGATCACCGTACCACTTCAGATTATTCACTTCCACTTCTTCTTTCTCGTATTTCATTTTTTCTCTCAACTCCAGCTTCTGTGTAAGTTATCTGTTCAATATTCTAGGTCATTTATGGCAATCGGCTTTTCTTTTTGATTCTCAAACTCAATCGCTTGCTGGACAGTGGCCGTGGTGATTCCACTTTCACATTGTCACGTTTTTTCAGTGCTGTCGCGGCTTAAAAGGTAACAAGGGTGGGACTCGTAAAATGGCTGAGCACTCCATTTCTGCGACCTTTTTTATGACATGGTCACTCGTTCCATTTCAACCAGCGCTTAAATCACCTTCTTCCTGCTGGTTAGCCGTATCATCGTATTCTTGTATATGGGGTACAGCCCGGCCCTCTGTCATAGCCTCTGAATAAAAAAGAAACTGGTTGTAGTGGCACTATCTACTCACTCTCACCACGTGACACATGAATGCGGACCATAGTCGCCATAACAATCTTGTTACGCTCATGCCTCTTCCAAGTTAGGGTGTTTGTGAACTTTTTTATTTAAAAATAAGGTTATAGTCCAATCCGTGCATATTGACCAAGATAATTTACCTTTTTTGCTGTCATCCGGGCTTTTTACGCCATCCATTGCAATAATTCTGCTGAGAACCATTACCTAATTGACGCGAGACGATAGAGCCATGGCGTTAAGTGAGGACGATCCTTTACCCAAATACCGTCCACGTGGCGCAAATACATAACTCGGTTTGTCCCTCGTCATTATTAGTGTGCCTTCAGGTTCAGTAATGGTAAATATACGCGCAATTGTATCTTGTAGTCCACAAATAGATTGTACATGAGAGCAGCAGGCATGTGATCTTCCAGGTATAAGTTCTTTAGAGACCTGCACTCAAGAGAAACAACGCAGGGGAGGGGGTCACGCCTTGGTGGAGTTTGGTTGGGGGTCAAGCAGGACGCAGGGTCGATGTGGGTAAGAAGTAACATGCCAAGCCGAGCAAAGTCATACGATACTATGCGGTAGTCGTAGTGGTAGCAGCCTTCTATTGTCGCTGGATAGGCATGTTCGGTTCTGTATATTTTTTGAAGGGACGAGTCTTGATAAACGGACGAAGTACTCAACAAGCCGAGACATTGGTTTCTTGGGATCTACACACTGGATTTTCTCTCCTTGGTCGTTGGTTGAACTCGGGCCCGGGGTATACTTTTTGAGTAATTACTTTTTGGGTTGACATATTTAGATTCCACCATTCGACGTAATAACCTGATAACGAACAATGCATAACTGGTACATTCTCGATCCCTTTCTATTTGTTTTATTACGAATCTTGTTTAATTTTCCATATGCATCTATCATACTATTCTTGTTTACATAGTCATTAACATCTAACCAGTCAATACGGGGTGGTGTAGTAAAGGCGTACCCAAGGATTCTCACGAGTTTTGTGTTGCTTTTGAATAGTTTTATATGTATGCAAGTCATTCCTTGTTATCAGGAACATTTTGGATAATACATCATATATAATCTAAAGCAATATTTAGCATCCCGTATCCAGTTATTTGAAAAACACCTAATCTGTTAGTTTTGGGCGTAGACTCACAATTTTGATGTGGTGAGGAGCTCCTTAGACGTACCCCTACGCGGGTCTTCCAACAGTCGCCATGGAAATCGTCTTTTTTATGACAAAAAAAATATGCGCTGAAATATTAAACAACATGATCTTTTCAAATGTTATCCAAATGCATGTACAAACAAAGTAATATGCTATATACGTGTAATATAGGCTACTTTCATAAAATTCCCTTTACCAAGTTCCGTATTTAATAAAATGTATAAAATATCATAAAAAATGTAGGAATACCAGATAATGGGTTTTGATAGATTTTTAGAGGTGTGCTAAGATCAGTTTTCTCCGATTACGCTACATTGTTAAGATAAATCTTGATTATATCGTTTAAATAAGGTAAGTATGATTTACGATGTCATTACATGGATTCAAGCCATTTGAATAGTTGTACTAATGATAGTCAAAGATTTACCATATAATTTCGCATGTTACTTATTAAATCGATTAATTAACCATCTTATTACTAATCTGTTCAGTGTGGTAATTCTACGCTTGAATACACATTAACTAGCCTAATTATTTTGTTAAGTTTATATGGGATAGGTACTCTAAATTAAAGTTAATCGTAGGACAACACAGGGGTGTAGAAAACCTGGGCATGATAGAGTTTAAACAGTGGGTTTACTTGTGTTATTGCTCTATTAGAGTTTTAATTTTTAGAAATTATATAAAATAAAAAAGGGTTCATTTGGAGTATATCACAAAACATCGTTAAATATAATTCAGGAACTATCGAATGTGGGTGTATAAATATTGCTATGTATACTTATCGAATACAAACCTTTATCGTCTATTCATAAGATTGCTTGCTTAGATGTGGCGTAATGATTTGACTACCTTATTTAGCTAGTCTTTGCGTTACTGGCAACTGCTGGTGCCATCATTAGTTATCATCTTCTATGATGAAAGAGTTGCCTACGGACGCGTTACAAAAATGTTTATTTATGGGATATTTAACAACGAACTGCCCTTCCATCCGAGTGCGACCACGGTGTAAGCTTTATATAAGCCCTGCATGCTAAGTTTACGTGACATCACTGGAGGTTATTCAAACTGATGCACCCTGAATGTGATGCAACGTCTGAACACTATAACCCGAGTTAAGATACGTACATTGCATAAAACAAAAGAATTTTCAAGATGTCAGCAATGGATTAACGTTTTTGATGATCAGCGAATATTGTGTTATAACATATATATATTAATAATGTAATGCAACTATATGTATACTGTTTGGTAAGAGCATACAACAAAAAATTACAGCAATTTTGAAGGTAATAGAATGTCACCGGGACAATTTGACGGGCTTTTCACCTTAAAAGGTATTAACGGTCAAGATCATTTATATTACAAACTTGACAAGCCCGTTAAAACATTGCCTGTATGATATCTTCAAAAATAACATAATTTTGCGCAATGGAAAGCCCCCTGGGGGGGTAAAACCAACGAATGAAGTTAGTTATGACCATTTAACAATTTATTTATGATATGTGTATTTGACCCTGTGACTTGAGAATATTGGTCAAGGTCATTCCTATACTGACTTTTTATAGCCCATCTCCTGGACATGCTAATATATGAATATGAAGATCCTAGACCTTACAGACTTCAGGAGAAAAGTTTTCAAGTTTTATTGTTAAAAAACAGGACCTTTTAACATTTGGACCTTACCGAAAAAACGCGGAAGGTGCCATTTTCTGTAATAACATGTAGTAGAGAAAAAGTTTACGCATAAGATATCTGCAAAAAATATTATTGGAATGAAATTTCTGTGAAAAGAAACTGTTAGTGAAGTTATAAGCATTTTTTAAAATTTTAAGAACTATGAACGTGTCATAGCGGCCATTTTTGGGTTTTTTTTTTATGAAAGATGAAAATCATATCAAAACGTTTAGGAACATTAGAGGGGTCTTTTTTCTAATGCAATTGGAGACTATATTAGTCATTTCAGTTCGAACATTATATAATGTTAAACATTTTGGCGGGAAATTTAGCAAAGATCAAGGATTGTTCAAAATGCATAACAGCATTAACCGGAAGTGCTATCAAAAAATAAAAGACACCAAATTCATCAGAATGATATTACTGCATTGATATTTAAAAAGAAATTTCGCAAATCAAAAAATAAAAAAATTCGGAACTTTGACCCTACAATAGCGAACTTTTTAGTTTGACGCTTTGACCTAATTGCTGTATATTGTATAAAAGGTTAGTCTTTTATAGCGATTCTACATAAAACATCAAATATATTTGCTGTTCTTAAACGGTATATTGAGTTATGGCTGTTTTTAAACTTTTTTTAGGTATGAACGTCATGGCGGCCATCTTGGTTTTTGACCTACTTAAAATGTTGCGGGTCACCCCTTCAACTCATGCCAAACAATATGATATTAATGCATTGGCTACCTCTTACCATTTTGAAGATCTTTGGACACAAAAAAGTTGTAGAGAATAATAATAATAATAATAAAAAACAGACAAAACATAGGTCTTTATTCACCATGGTGAAAAGCCGCTAATAACTAGAAATTGTTCATAGACAATTCTGGCGGGCTTTTCCATATATTTAGTTTTTAACAATAGCCGTCATTGCAAGTAGAGTTTAAGAACTAGTAATGCATGGGTTTTTGAAGTTGTAAGCCAATAAATGACCGTTGGACTTTCAGCCCGATATTAAAAATGTTTTTAGTGAACGATAACTACCATGAGTTGAATCAGCCGAGAGACTCTCATCTTAATCCAATTTTTCGTATTTCCAAATTCCGTTTGAAGCAAATGATAACGGATCGAATGCGCCTTAACGTCATCTGACTTCCGGTGTTGTTTAAAGTATATTATACCCGGTATGTATATTTAAAATCTGGACCGCCTGTAACTTTGAAACGTATGAAGACTCTTTGTTTTTGCGTTATTGTTTGGTCATATTCTACCTTGCTTTACGCAACATATGAACAACGGTAATCACTTATAAAGAAATATACTGTTCAGTAGGTTTTTAGGGGGCAGTTTTCTTTCTTTTGCGCAGATTAAGTTTTTTTGATGCAGCCGAAGAGAATCTAATCTTAAATCCTATTAATATTTTCCAAAATTCGTTTTCGAAGCAAATTGATAACGAGATCGAATGCGCCTTAAACGTATCCTGACTTGCGGTGTTGTTAAGTATATATATCCCGGTATGTATTTTTTAACTCTGGGCCCCCTTGACCTTGAACGTATGAAAGACTGCTTGGTCATTTTGTTATTGTTGAGTCCATTTAAAGATTTGGAAAATAATATGATCATAGTTGACTTTGAATTATGGTTCAAGGTCATTTCTAGTTATCTGACTTATTAGTCCATCCCCATGGACATTCGTTATATATGAAATATGAAGATCCTAGACCTTACAGAACTTGCAGGAGAAAAGGTTTTCAAGTTTTATTGTTAAAAAACAGAACCTTTAACATTTGGACCCTTACCGAAAACCGGAATTGCCATTTTTTGTAATAACATGTAGAGAGAAAAAGTTTACGCTTAAGATTATCTGCAAAAAATATTACTGGATGAAATCTTGAAAAGAACTGTTAGTTTTGAGTTTATAAGCATTTAATTTAAGATATGACGTCTATAGCGCCATTTTTGTTTTTTTGATGAAGATGAAAATCCATATTAAACGTTAGAGAACATTAGAGGGGTCTTGCTATAGGCAATTGCAGACTATATTAATTCATTCAGTTCGACAATATTAATGTTAAATCATTTTGGGCGGGGAAATTGGCAAGATCAAAGGATTTGTTCAATGGCAATAGCCAGCAATTAACGCGGAGTGCTAACGAAAAATAAAAGACATCAAATTCCATCGGAATGAATTCTGCTATCGATATGTAAAAAGAAATTTCGCAAAATCAAAAAAATAAAAATTCGTGAACTTTGAACCTCACTAGCGAAACTTTTAGTTTGACGCTTTGACCCTAATTGCTGTAATTGTATAAAAGTTAGTTCTTTTATTATGCGATCTACCTATAAAATTTTCAATATATTCTAAGACTGCTGACTCACTCTAGATATCTGAGTAATGTATAGAGTCTACTTAGTGCTGACTTTTAAACGTTCTCCTTAGGTAAATGACGTGCGTCCATGCAGTTGCGCGTCAGTACCTATGTGTGTGATTTTTTTGACCTCATACTTAAAAAATGATTGAGCGAGTAACAATGCTGCTCGCTTTTACACAGAACCACTCTGAGATGCTCGCACAGAACAATGATAACAATGAAAGGAGCTGCTCTTTAGCATACGTTTAGTACCTATTTGTTGATATGATGCTTCACCTGGAATCGGCACCAAAGATAGAACCGTGTAGTATAAACGAATACATAATTTATTTATTGTTATTCAAAAAATCAGAAACAAACAAATAAATAAGTCGTTCACCTATCTGTTTCACACACTAGCTATTGAGGTCGAAGAAGCATCATAGAAGTCAATAGACGAAATCGCAATCTATTATATATAAGGCAGAGGTGGTTCATCACTCTTTAGACCAGAATAGGAATGCTTACTTCGCCTCGGATTGTAAGGATACATACCAAGAGTTATAAATAGATAAAGTCAATGATTGTTCCCTTAGGCTAAGAGCATTCTATACTGTATTCTGCGTATCACCTATCTAGACAAGGATCACTACGCCCAGTCTTGACTTCTATTATCTTCGTGCATATCGTTGTACCAAATAAGATTTCCATCTACCGATACTTATGGAACGCATGTGATAGAAGTAAGTTACTGTTTGTAAGTGTTGGTGTAAAATAAATCAGACTTCAGTATCTGTTAATCTGACGATCACAGACCTTCTAATACTAGTTAATCTACAAGATCTGGAGCAGAGGTGATAATTTATAATTCGAGCTTTTAACATATACAGTACAATGGTGACATACTCAACATGAATTTGACTCTGTTCAAATGTAAGTACCTAGTACGAAATTTTACCTTCAATAGGCGACCCCTAGCTGCAAATATTGTAGCTCAAAAAGACTTTTAGACTGAAAATGGTGTCTTCTTTAGAGCTACAATTGTTTCCTATTACTTCAAAACTTCAAAAAAGTATGAAAAACTGTGCGCGAGTGATTTGCCGGAGGCAGTGCTCTAACTACGATACATAGGGACCAATCGTACCCGGCCTAAAGGCATAGTAGGCCGGGTACTA
>SAYR01063193.1:633524-646399 GCA_004382745.1 Argopecten irradians irradians | reverse complement strand
CTAGCCCGAGATACTCTGGCCCTGACACCTGACTTAGACATTATAACAGATAGATGTCTGGCGTAGGGCCAGAGCGCAGTAGTACTCGAAAACCTGGAATAAGCCGACACCGTTTGGTATCGGGCCAGGTCATCTCCGATTCAGACTGACCACCGAGAAGCATCACTAACCTTAGTCTATTAAACAAATGAATATTATATCTACCCAAATATAGCAATCCGTCGAGATTAAAGGTGATTTGCATAGTACGAGAAAATGGCGACGACGACGAGGGAAATTTAAAGTTGCGGATAAGAAACTACTGTGTTGACACTATAGAACGTGCATGTGTGATGAAATTGATGACTATGAATAGATAAATTATTCATTTGTTGAAAAGACCAAGGTAAGTGGGGCTTCTCGGTGGTAATATTCTGTAAGTAGTCTGAATCGGAGATGACCTGGCCCGATACCAAACGGTGTCGGCTTATTCCAGGTTTTCGAGTACTACTGCGCTCTGGCCCTACGCCAGACATCTATCTGTTATAATGTCTAAGTCTGGTGTCAGGGCCAGAGTATCTCGGGCTAGCCGGGTACGTATATTCGTTTTAAGCGGCCCCCAGACCCCCATCCTTTTCTTTGCTTCGTGCCTCTATGAAAAGATAAGCTGATTTTAGGCAGTGCAATTCTGTAACTTTATATTCAAAATCTGACATTAGACGTCAAAAATAATAAACGAACATCCTTAAATGGCTTCAATTATTTTCTGGAAAATGTGTTCATGAAATCCTCAGAATGCAGGATTTTGCACCATTTATTCGAGAGCTTCTGGGGGCCTAGGCGGCCCCCAGACCCCTCGCCTGATTTGCTTTGTCCCACGCCCCCTCTAACCTCAAAACCTAAATCCGCCCCTGGGTTATTTATATCCATTGGAACATTTGAGAAACTTCTGTCATTAAAAATTGTGGTATAGAAAACTTCCATCAAATGAGAACTGTGATAGTCCAGATACTTCTCCCAATATTTCGCTGATTACTTTTGACGATTTCTAAAATTTCACATGGGATCTTAAAATTATGGTTTTGTAAAAACAATTTTCTTTTATCAAATCTGAAGATTTAATGACGTTTTGGACGGGAGTATACATGTAGTTCCACGTTACTTCTTTGCTTAGATTATTTAATGATAACATATTTCGTTACTGACTCTAGCACGTATATGTAATTAATGCCATCCTTCTCGTTATGTGATATGTGTGTTGTCAGTTTGTGTTTAATGGCAAGTAGGCGGCCAGGGCCATTTAAAATACAACATTTGATATAAAAATACAACATGAACAATTTTCTATGAATAACTTTTTTTCTAATATAGATGTTTTTATAAATAGGAGTTGAAACAACAAAGTTGAAATTGGAATAAAAATTGAAATGAATCTCACTGTTATCACCATACCAAGCTAATTATTTTCCCCAAATTATTGGTTAGATAGGTATACATGTTAATGTTTGTTTAATAAAAAATGGGGGTTAGAGTGTTTGATATTTGATGTTACGTTACAAAATTGCTAAATATTCAAATTACACTAAAAGGTAGATAAAAATGATCAAAAAGTGACTCTCGCGATGCATTTATTAGAAACATGTAAATGTTGATCTTCCAATTTGTTATCTTAAAGGTAGGTTTCGCCCAATGAAATATAAAGACTACGAAATTGAAATTTATCCTATACATAGATATAATCTTCAGATCATTTTCAATGCATACAGCGAACAATATGGGTGGTCAGTTGCCTAGCTTGACCAGGAAAATACTCCTCTAAAAATAGAGCGAAGTCAAGCTGTACATAGAACATGACGTATTTTTTCCAAAACGAGGCCGCAGCAACATACGGAAGCGTGCAACAAAATGTCAGATAGAAGTGACAGTCTTGCCACGGCATGTTTAGTTAAAAAACAACAACAACAAATCGAAGTGCGAGGGACTGTTTATACATATCATATAATCTAAAACACTTCATGTTACTTACATACGCTCGCTAACTTTGTACACCAAATATACATGTAGTTAGTCTGCGGCTGTTTGTGCGCTGGCATATGTGTTGAAATTTAACTCACCACGTGCAATGCCGTTACACGAGTCCCAACAGATCCCGGCAAGTTCCGCTTGAGATGTGGCTTCTGTTTCTTCTATTGCTACATGCCATCTCTGAATTTAATTCCCTATAGATATCCTAGGGTGCTACCGAATCCATTATAATTTCCTCCACTTTGTTGCCGATTCAGATATATTTTTTTCATCGCACACACTTTCGTTCAGCCATTTTGTTTACTTTTAGTGCGTGACAATGCGCATGCGCCAAACTTCGACAACACAATCCATCGCAGCTTCATTTGCATATTATTTTGTCTGACGGACACCGTAATAAATCAAGGATTTCCTTCAATTTTGTATTCAAGACACATTTGTTCAATCTCAAACACATAAAGAAATTAAATTGAGATATTTTGATATGTTTTTTCATCTTTTCTTCCGCTTATCGCATTTCACAAAAAAATATTTATTTGGTTGGGCGAAACCTACCTTTAAAATTCCGTCTCTATTTTAGAACAAGACAGGTCCTACACAACATAAAAAATGAAACCACATTTGTGTTTCACTACCTAAGGATTAACTTGAATAGATTTTTTTATGTTGTGGAGATATAACACAAAAATCTGAGTGTACTCTAAATAAATCGCGAAGCGGTTTATGATGAGAGTACACTCAGATTTTTGTGTTATATCTCCATAACATAAAAAAAATTATTCAAACGAATCCTTATAATTTAATATACTAAAGATAATCGCTTATATACTCAAAAATTCATTTTGGGACTCATTTGTCTATGAAATCTTCACGCCGTCATCTCAGCCAATCAGAAGCAATGTCACAAACGGCGACACAATTTTTCCTTTATGGGCTGATAAAGTAAATTTTTAAGCCAAAGAAAATGCTCGTAACAAGCAAAATTGAATTATAACGTTTTATAAAACGCTTTACCTACAGTACACTAAGTATATTTACAGTGAGATTGCTTTGATTGTTAAACAGATCAACAGTATTTGATAGCTGAACATAAACAAATTATATGGAAGCAATATGTTTGAATGTTTTTCTTTGAATTTTCCTTATATCATCTATTCAGTTCATAATATAAACATGCTTTTTCGTAATGTATTTACGTAATTGATTTTTTTTTAATTTGAAATTTTGACTGAAATTTAATTCGAAATAGCGACTATTTTTTTTAACCGTTCCAGGGACCAGAAATTGACTTCGACTCAACCGGAGTTTCGAGTCATCTTATCTTAAAATACATTTACAAAGAAGGGAAAAAAACGGGACTTCAAAATTAATTCGACTCAACCGGAATTTCGAGTCAGGCGATTTTGAGATAACGAGTTTCGACTGAACTATGAGAAAACCGTAGCAAGCAAATGTTTTTGTTGTCATTTTGGTACATGTAGCACTATAAAAAGGGCAAGAATTTCCTTATACAAGAAGACAGAGCACAAATCTACCAAAATACGCACCTCATACTTCACACACTCAGGACTAGACATACACAGGATGCTTCCTTAAACGACATTGGCCTTGTCTGTTAATAGGGCGTTAATTTAATTAAACAAACAGAACCAAATCTTCATTTAGTTTTTCCAGTCTTATATTTAAAGATAAACACTGCACTCACCTGACAAGGTTTCATTGAAGTAAAAGTGTCAGCTAGATCCCAAAATATGTCAAATACGCGCTAATATACACGCACATGTACACGTGTTTGCCTTCGGTACTTGACAGGTGGTCACGTGCACATGGCCACTCGAGTACATCGGGTACGATAGTATACGGGAAGATATGTGGCTTATTATTGGGATTTCTATTCATTTGTGTGGAAAGTTCATTTTGTGAAACACCTAAATGACAGCTTAGAGGAATTAACGTGTTTGCCTGCCAGGTAAGAGGTTTGTTTATATATTAGTAAGTGATAAACAGTGGACAACTGCTAGGTGTATATGTACATAACTGAGCGCACGTGTGTCGATTACACGCGCTTTATATAGGGGTCGGTAGGCGTATAGTATCCGAGCAGATTTAAAGGTAGGTTTCGCCCAACCAAATAAATATTTTTTTGTGAAATGCGATAAACGGAAGAAAAGATGGAAAAACATATTAAAATACCTCAATTTAATTTCTTTATGCGTTTGAGATTGAACAAATGTGTCTTGAATACAAAATTGAAGGAAATCCTTGATTTTATTACGGTGTCCGTCAGACAAAAAAGTATGCAAATGAAGCTGCGATAGATTGTGTTGTCGAAGTTTCGCGCATGCGCATTGTCACTCACTAAAAGTAAACAAAATGGCTGAACGAAAGTGTGCGAGATAAAGAAAAATATATCTGAATCGGCAACAAAGCGGAGGAAATTATAATGGATTCGGTAGCGTCTTAGGATATCTAAAGGGAATTAAATTCAGAGATGGCATGTACAATAGAAGAAACAGAAGCCACATCTCAAGTGGAACTTGCCCGAATCTGGTTGGGACTCGTGTAACGGCATTGCACGTGGTGAGTTAAATTTCAACACATATGCCAGCGCACAAATAAATTACAGCCGCAGACTAACAACATGTATATTTGGAGTAAAAAGCTAGCGAGCGCATGTAAGTAACATGAAGTGTTTTAGATTATATGATATGTATAAACAGTCCATCGCACTTCGATTTGTTGTTGTTGTTTTTTTAACTAAACATGCCGTGTCAAGACTGTCACTTCTATCTGACATTTTGTTGCACGCTTCCGTTTGTTGATGCGGCCTCGTTTTGGAAAAAAAATACGTCATGTTCTATGTAAAGCTTGACTTCACTCTATTTTTAAAGGAGTATTTTCCTGGTCAAGCTAGGCAACTGACCACCCATATTGTTCGCTGTATGTATTGAAATTATATCTATGTACAGGATAAATTTCAATTTCGTAGTCTTTATATTTCATTGGGCGAAACCTACCTTTAAAACAAAATGGCGACTGCCCGTCCTTAGAAACACAAGGGGTTGTCTCATAAATGAATTTTGAAAAAAAAACCCACTTTATTATTATTTTTTTTAATCTCAAATGTATACTTTTTAACTTGCATTGTCAGCTTTAATCAATTATTAAAGGTGCTACACCGTTGACAAATGGTACTTTTTCTCTATCAAAAGCAGAAGCAGACGAATTAGTGTTTTTCTTCAGTTATCAAGATTATTAACATTTTAGCATTACCACCATTGAAAAGTTTGAGCATCTTATTTTCAAGATAAAATATTCAAAATAATTAATTACGTTCCGAATGAAGTCCATGGCACTATGTCCTCTATGAAGTTGAGTAATGATGGCGCATCCACTAAAATCAAAGCTACTATTTTTGTGTTAATTAGACATATGAGCAATTATTGTTCAAATGATAGTATCGTTTATACTGCTGTAATGTTTGCTTTAAATGTAAAACAGTTACCTCCTTTCGACTGCACTATAAAGCTTGGTTGTGTGTGCCGTAAATGTTTTACTGACAAACCAAGAAGGGCTTTTCTCTCATATCAGGCTATGTGTAGAGTTTGCCCATGTAAGATAGCTATGTAAGATAAATCTATCTTAGATGGCATTTCACGCGCGCGGATTAATTTGTGTTACATGGAGACAACTGTTGAAATATGCCATCTAGGCCTACCTGTTGCACAGGGCCACGTAAATGCTGTTAATATATATAATATTTTGATCATGCGTGCATCGTATCCTATTAGAATATGACGTACATGTATATCTACTAGGCGTAATCATTGTTGCGTGCCCTTGTGTCACGTCATCCGGTTAGGCCTAAGTCCAAAAATGACCGACTATCATGTCCCGTACTGTAGCATGCATGTTTCTGTTAACTTACTGGCAACACACACAATCGCTAAATGATTATAGAACTCTGAATGATAGACACAAATTTATGATTTCAAACATGCTGTCGAACATGAAAACCACATATTTATAATTATAGTTAACGTACGATAGCCTACCATCTGAGCGAGAACTGTCCTCCGCTTCGCTTCTAAACAAGAATCACGTTTAAATACGTACAATCCTGTATCACAATAAAGGTCGGACACTCGTATCGAAATCATGTTCGCTGGATCCCATATGAACAACTGTGAAAAATGTTGATAAAACAAAACAAGCTCCAAAATCAAAACATCGTCTGATCATGAGCGACTCGGAGTAGCCTTGACCGCCAATATATGAATGGAATTCCGACGAAAGTCGTGACGTCACGTATGACGCAGTGCTTTGACTGAAGTGACAAAACAGTGAAAATTACCGCTACGTTTCTTCAAAATGACAACAATGTTGTAGTTAGAACTGAAATACATGTGCCACACAAAATCAATCTTTTCCTTTGATTGTTTTTTTTTTGTACATTGGCGCTATATACTGTGATCGGGTACAGGAAAAAAGTCGGTCAGGCCACGAAATATTTTTCAGAGAATTATACATTCACCCAGACAAGATACAACAAAAGGATCTTATTTTGTCCGCAAACTTTCAGTTTGCCAAAAACAGGTATGCTTTTCAAGGATATCTTATTGTTTTAACATAAAATTATGTAATAAAAAACGGAAAAATGAAGTAAAATGATGGACCGGCAGGTATTTTAACGGAAATTTGGTAACGATGTACACATGGAGGATAGGGGATATTCTACCCTCGGGGTCAGAAAATGTGGTAAAACCCTCGGCAAGCCTCGGGTTTTACCACATTTTCTGACCCCTCGGGTGGAATACCCCTATTCTCCATTTGTACATATGAAAGAGTCTTATATTCATTATTATTATTACAATGTATGTGTTTTAAGGCGTTGTTTTTATGTCGATTTAATTACAGTTTCTACAAAAACTAACCTGATATTATCACAAGTCATCATTAGTTTTGTTGTGAACCACAAAACCCGTGATGTCAGCAGGTCCTGCGGACAAGGATCACATGCGGCGTGTGCGCACCCTCGTCATATCTAGCTGCTGAACCACAGGTGTTCGTTTCTAATATAAGTATAAGTATAATACTAGGTCAAGGTCAAGAACTCGGCCGGCCATATGACACTACCCAATTTCAGAAAAAGTATGATTTTTAACCAACCGTATAGAATATGACAATAAGAATACTCTCAATCGACAGCCGGACAGTAGATAAATATGTTGTAAACCACCGTTTACAATACTAGTGTCATAATTGTGAGCGTTTTCACGCCGTATTTTGGCCGTTTTCTCACGTTCTCGGACTTCGGGTCTACCGATAACCGCCTACGTAGGTAGCCATTTTGACGTGTTATGTAATTTGATACTTTGTAAATTGTTTATGCTCCATTCATAATTGAATAGAGAGATTATTGTAGATAACTTTTGTACTGAATTCATCGGTGAAACAGTCTTTTAAGACTGTTTCAGCAGTTTTGGAATTTATTTAGAAATAATTTAGCTTTCGACACTTGTGCTACTGCGTAATTCCGCTATCGACCATATGTGTTCACGGTGGCGGGAATTTGTTTTCATTCTTCTCTTTACGGTCTCCGAGATTTATAATATCTACGAACACCTGATTTTGTTTCTTTTCAGAAGATTTTCGGCCTTGTTAAAGCATTTAGTGGGAGAAAAAACTTTTGACATTTTTTTTGCTGTTGTTTCACTTTTGGCTTGTCAGTCATAGTGTTGTTTGTTTCTTGGAGTCATTTTAAAGTCGTACTTTCTACTTAGAATATGTCTGATTGTATCAATCTGTTCACTGCGGATAAGCAGTTGTTCAAGACATTGCCAGGGGTTGACGAGGAGACAGCAAATAATATCATTGAGGAAAGAGAACGAAAAGGTAGACCCTTATCACCGGATGAACTCACTGAAATATCAATTGTAAAACGCGAGGTTTTGGGTAAAATGGATGCTGGAGGGGAGATAACTGCCGTCGACATGACGGCTCCCTCCAGTCCATTTAATATGGACAGGGATGAAATGTGGAGAGAAGAAATTAGAGAGTTAAGGAAGGAAATGGAGGAATTAAAGGTACGTAGGGAGAAAGATGAAATTAAGCAAATGATGGGTTCATTAGATGATAATAAACCATCATTAGCTCAGTCTAATTACAGATCCTGGCAGGTGACTGACAATGTATCACCTGGTGCCGTCAAGCCACCGCCAGAGACATCAACATCTGGTGAGATCATTTTGATGTTATCAAACATACAGGCTGTGATACCTAAGGATGGTATGTATGTAAGGGGGTCACAGGAAAACAGTTCCCAGGTAAGTAACACTGGTAATCAGCTGGAGGAGCAGACTCGGCATCCTAATAACAATGTTGAGAATAACCTTCAACAAGGGGACAGGGTCAACCGTCGTTGCCCGTCCAGCCAGTAGGTATGCGTCTAAACCAGTTCACTCTACCTCCATAGGCCACCCCATTCCAGGCGGAGTTTACGCACCGCCTACGATGTTTCCATTTCCAGGCGTTCCGCCCATGCAGCTGTTACGAATATTAGATTCCCTAAAGGCCCACTACCTTTCCGAAACGGCTTATAATTATTAAAATGGGAATGTAAAACGAGACCGATAATTTTGAAGTGTCACAAAAATTATTAACTTACCGTTAATACTACACGTATCATCACCTTCTGAAAAATTTTATTAAAATAAATAAAATGTTAATTTTATTAACGTGGGACCTTATATGTTTCCCTCCGTCGTCCTAAATACGGCGTGGTAGTTGACTATCGCTGCGCCAGACGGCAAAACAGCGAAATGGCTCTCCTCTGTTTTCATATATTACGGGAGAAACCATACATATTTTTGGTGTTGTTACCTCATTTTATGCCATCGATATATATTTTCTGATGTTATAAATGGTTTAACGAAACCTTTATGTTTTACTGCGGAAAGGTAGTGGGCCTTTAATAAAAAGACAAAGTCGTCAAAATGTGAATGAATCGAAATATTTGACTGACGTAACGGTTTTGACCGGTACGCATGTTACATAACATGGCAGAAATTAAATCTGGTTTATATACCATAATTGACCACGGAAGAGAAGTTAATACATCTGACGAATGTTAAAAGGGGTAATTAATTCACTCATATACAGGATGTCGTGTATTAACAAGTCTGAAGTGAGTAAATAAGGTCCAATCCAGTTGAAAGTGAACAGTCGGGCAAGGATGGCTAAAGTTTGTAAAAATGGTGTGAATGTATCCAGTATCATTTCTTATGAAATAGAAAAATAAAATCTCTCTTCAAAATCTGTCTGCGTACGAAGAAATTAATTTAAAGTATGGGAATTCTAAAACGTCCTCCCGGCTCACTATGTCTGTGGTTACATTTCCACGCAGCCTCGCTTTCAATGCTTTCAACTTTTCTTTACTTTAATGGTCAGAACTGGGAAACTAAGCAGAACTTGACCGTCCTATTAATATGTGAGAACTTTTGGAAGGCCAATGAACGCATTTAGACTGGTTTTCTTTGCCCGACTATTCACTTTGAAGCTGTCCTGTAAATTGGCAGGGTGCCAAAACCCGGAAGTCTGCTTAATTTACGCTTCCTATGTAAAAACGAAGTGAAATATGACAATTAACTATGACAATTAAAAGACTACGGCATCGGAACATACATTGAAACCTTATTGAACGATTCATAAGGTATTTACCTTGTTTAAAGAGTTTCCAATCGTTATTTTAATGATAGTCCACTCACGAAGAAAGGCAGTCAACAACAACGGCAGTTGGAACTCTCCTGTGCGTGAAACCTGAAAAGGTTGATCGCACGCGCTGCCGCGAAAAGTGTAAATAGCGGTTGCCTCCCTTCTATCAAGGCATTCCAATCTTAGACGGAGCTTAAGGAATCAAAAGCAAATTATCTAAAACCACAATAATGGTTGACAAAGAATCAGAAATGGTAAGGAAACAGGAAACGAGTCTTATTTCCAATCCTGGTTTAGTTGTTACACCAAGGTTGCTCTTAGTATTAGAACCAATATGTGGTTTTACTCTATTTTAATGGTAACTCAGGTAAACCGGTATCGGTTACCAACAAAAACAATCTCAGAGAATTAAGTTCCCTATTGGAATTTTTATGGTATTGGTAATTTCTACCAGATAACCAGTATTTGTTCAATTTCTATATAATGAAATTGATATAATTCATCTGCTTTGTGAAAATTCCTTGCAAATACTTGGGAACCGGTATCGGTTAACAGAGAACCGGTATCGGTTACAGAACCGGTACTGGTAACAAAACCGGATCCGGTATCACTAAAATTAAAGGAATAAATATTGGTTATATGTGGTTTTAAACCAATTGACCAGTACATCTATACATATTGCTAATGTATATTTTCCAAAAATAAATGGTATCTAAATTTTAGTGTCTATATATAGTCATTATCAGAACCAGAATATTTCACCAGAGCAACCCTGGTAATACTACTTCACCAGAATTGGAAAATTCTGGGAATGGGTTCTAATACACTAAAGAAAGACAAGACAAATCTCCATAATAATTTGAATTATTAGAAAAAGTTGGTGGATTCATCATTGGTATTTTAATGTCTTCAAATTAATAAAATATCTTTAAAACAAAACATCTTGAGTCTGGTTTTGCCTTTGGTCGAAAAGCTTAGTCTGGGACGAATCTTCTAAAAACGTTTTGTGCTCCTTATTCTGATTAAAGATAATCAGATAAGGTTTGGCAAAGTAAGCACACACGGGAAAAAACGTTAGACAGCCGCATGGTTATCACACACCTGTACCACCAGGCATGTCGCCACATGGATTGGCCATCAATAATCCACAACAGGCTGTTGTGGGTAATGTGGATGTACAATCCATGCCAGTTCAGAGAACAGGGGGTGTTGATGCAAACGCGAATGATCAGCCGCGTAATCAGCGTGATACCGCTAGGACTCGTACCAGGAACGAGCCTGATCGTAGGAGCAGCCCACAAAGGCACAAAATGCCAACATTTGACGGTAAAAGCCGCTGGGAACCGTTTAAGCTAAAATTCGATCGAATTGCTGACGAGAATGACTGGACAGAGGAGAAGTCAATTAGACGGTTTTTTGACTGTTTACAAGATGACGCATTGGAGTACGCGGACACGCTTCCATACGATATAACATATAGGCGGTTAAAACAAAAGATGAAGGGAAGATTCAGCTCTAAACAAGAGACTGTCCTAAAACGTAGGGAGGCCTCAAACCTCCGACAGGAGGAAACGGAATCAATAACGGAGTTTGCGCAGAGTTCAAACGGTAGTTAAAGATGGTTATGAGGAGGCTAACGAGATTACTCTTAACCAATTAGGTACTGAATCTTTCCTCCGCGGTTGTAGAGATCGTACAGTGGCACAAAAGGTTATGGATAAGAATCCGAAAACGGTTTCTGAGGCTGTGAAATACGTTCGCGCCTACTTAGCCAATCAGCGTGCTCTATTCGGGAGCCGCTCAAGCGCTTTCCCTAGCTTTTTAAGTCGTGTGCGGAAATAGCGTCGCAGTGCTCGACGTTAAAGCCAAATACTGTCAACTACTGTCCAGTTAAATGGGAGGGCAAGCCGGACTAGGTGTCCATGGTACAACCCGTCCTTAACGCAGACGGCCCACTACTAAGCAACACCTTGGTCCGTCTCCAAACCGAGCACACAGTAATGCGAGTGATAAATGATACCGACCGTCCAATAAAGTTGAGGGCAGGTACTCAAGTAGGAATTTTGGAGCCTGTAGAACTCCGTAGGGCTGACTTAGACAAGACCCATGACTGTTCTCAAGCTAATGCCACTTCCACTGAAGGAGGGGGGGGGGGGGAGGGCATAGCGAAGTTGTGGAGTTTTTGAAGGACCTTATCTTGAGGTCGTGTGGGGAGCTCTCAGAGACTCAGCAACAGGCGCTGACTAACCTTTTAGTAGAGTTCCAAGACACATTACACACAAAATGACACAGGGACTGAGGTGCCTGTCCGTCAGCGATGAGACGCAATCCGGCTCACTTTCAAGAGCAGGAACGTGAACATCTTGACAAGATGTTAGCTGCGGGAGTGATTCAACCCTCATATTCGGAGTGGTTCCCGCTACCCAATATCGAGGACTGCTTAGACTCGTTGCAGGGAACCAAGTTCTTCTCAACACTAGACATAAATGTCTTCCCAATATCGAGGACCGATTAGACTCGTTGCAGGAACCAAATTTTTCTCAACACTAGAAATGACGTCTGGATATTATCAAATTATCCTGGACGACAAAGATAGTTCATACCTCTCTATTGCCTCTTTGAGCATACGGGGATGGAGTTCGGTTATGGTCACAGCGACTTTCCAAAGGGCCATGAACCTAGTTTTGAGGGGGTAACTTGGTCAGAGGTGTGAGCGTACCTAGACGATATCCTTATACTTGGACGAGACTTTGACATAAGATACATTACCTTTTAGTGATACTTCTAGTTTTTTACGGTAATATCTTTAAAAATTGCTCTAGTTTTCATGTTTTGAAAGAGGATACATGACATTTTTAGTGATACTTGTTTTTCATTATTATATGTGTTTTTAAGTCGTTGTTTCATATTTTCGATTTTAATTACAGTTTCTACAAAAAAGCAAATTATATTATCACAATTCATATTAGTTTACATGTTATTTCGACAGCTAAAAAACTTTATATGGCAGGTGGGAGGGTTGGCATTATCAGATACAAGAAAAGTCGCCCAATCCAACAGAATACAGTATTGGAAAGCTAATCAAGTAAGAATACAATTCACTTAACTCCAACTTGTCACTGTAAAGTGCTGCTACGTAATATCTGTAAAAAATTGCT